>OX461808.1:37562291-37788347 GCA_949802685.1 Dicyrtomina minuta | reverse complement strand
CGAAACTTTGTTAAATAAAGAACAACAAAACGCAGACTTCGAAGTTCGGTTTACAATACTTTGAACGTTATATGTCTTTGTTTATAAAGCACTGTAGGGCAAGAAATAGCAACATATTTCCAAAGTTTCTATGTTAATGCACTTCATGGAACAAATTAAATCATTAAATGCATCTATGTGTGTATCTTAAAGCTTTTAATAATTCCTTACACCCTAATTACTCCCGGGGAATCTAAAAACTCCCGGGACTTTATAATTGAATCAAATGAACAGGATTTTGAATTTTTTGTACACTAATATCTAATCACTCCCAAGTGCAACGAGAAAATTCGGTTAAAAGGGACAAATTTTAGACCATTTTTCGGTATTTTAGTCCATTTATAGGGGAATTTTCCAGAAAAACGATAAAAATAAATAATAAGACCGAACCGCGACGATCAAGTGTAGCACTAGTATGCTTTAAAACTACACTGCACTTATCTTATCTGAACATTAACTTACTATTTTAAATAATCTAAATAATTTGCATCTATTTAACAAAATTGTATGTTCCTTGATCATGTTTTGGCTAACAATAAAAAATTAAAATTATGTGTTGTGTCCGCTTATAAGGAAAATCCCTTAAACGATTAAAAGGCATAAAAGGGACCGATTTCGCCAGTCCGGCGGCGTCCCTTTTACGCGGATTTAACTGTACACTGCTTCCAGTTCAACGGATCAAATCTTTTATTTTCTACTTTGTGGTACATAATTTAGAAACATCAAATTCTAAACATATTGAGGGATAGGATACATCACAGTGAAGCAATTAGAAAATAACATAATGGCCAGCTATACTTGGGATTAAGATTTGGGAATTCAATTCGAAATTGGGAGTTCTTAAATTACAAATATGTACCGTTCGATTTACACTAATTTTTACAAATAACAGCAAACAATAGGAGGAACACATGGAATGGCCAAAATTACAGTTCACAATACTCCCAAACCAGGCTAACACAAACGATTTCCATGGTCTCCATAAGGCACTATGTATTCCTGTCCAGTGAGTATAGCAACAGAGTCAGTCAGTATAGCAAAGTTTTAACATGCTGCCTTATGACACAATGGTAAAAACATCTCCCCACAGCAGTTGCCTTCCCATTCCAATTCCAATTCCAATGCGTATTGCGTTGCCTACTTACTACACGTATACTCCCTGCAGAACCAACGACCGACCGGCATCGAGAAAATTCTAGCTCACTCGCTCGTATTCCTAACGTAAGCTGTACATTACATTCCCAGTGCGAGTGAGCCGTGTTTACCTTCTGTATGGATCTCGGTGCTTCGCGTTGCTGGTGGAACATACGAGAATGCCCCAGAGCCTTCCACACTCATCTCGACCACAGTAGAAACTTCATTTCTACTATATAAACCCAGCCAACTCGCCCTCCTTCATCATTCACATTTGTTTTACACGCTGAAAACTTTAAAAGCGAACGCAAGTTATACTACACTATTGTGCAATCAGTGCTATCACAGCAATTTTAAATACCATTGAAATTAAAACTGAACATTTTACATTTTACTTTAAATCTTTTGCAAAATACTTACTTTGTTGTATATTCAAACAGGAAGTTATTTTTTCTCAAAGCGTCACATTTTTAAGTGAAATCAATTGCAAATCGTGAACGATTTTGTATTAAAGTTTAAATACTCTGTTACAAGTTAAAACTACAAACATTAAAATGGGAGAAAAACGAGCAATCGGAATAGATTTGGGAACCACCTACTCCTGTGTGGGAGTGTGGCAGCATGGGAAAGTGGAGATTATTGCCAACGACAACGGCAATCGCACAACTCCGAGCTACGTTGCTTTCACTGACACGGAAAGACTCATTGGAGATGCTGCTAAAAATCAGGTATGTCACAGGTTTCATTAATTCATTATGATTGACTCTTTCATAGCAAATGTGCTGGATGTATTTGTGTGCTCATTTAAAATTAAAAATATTCATACTAAATGTGTTTGTGATTTCGTTGTTTGATTACAGGTGGCAATGAACCCGCAAAACACAATTTTTGACGCAAAGCGACTCATCGGTCGGAAGTTCGATGACGAGAAGGTGCAGGATGACATGAAGCATTGGCCATTCAAAGTTGTCAACGACAGAAGCAAGCCAATGTTCGAGGTGGAGTTCAAAGGGGAGACGAAACGGTTTTCGCCTGAGCAGATCAGCTCCATGGTTCTCACCAAAATGAAGGAGACGGCCGAGGCGTTTCTGGGGACAAAGGTCACGGACGCAGTCATCACTGTCCCGGCCTATTTCAACGACTCCCAACGCCAGGCCACGAAGGACGCTGGAGCCATTGCTGGAATCAATGTGCTCCGCATAATTAATGAGCCCACCGCGGCGGCTCTTGCCTATGGACTGGACAAGAATCTGAAGGGAGAGAAGAATGTGCTCATCTTCGATTTGGGTGGAGGGACTTTCGACGTGTCCATTCTTACGATCGACGAAGGGTCCCTCTTCGAAGTCAAGTCCACTGCTGGTGACACACATCTGGGTGGAGAAGATTTCGACAACCGACTCGTGACTCACTTTGTGGAGGAGTTCAAGAGGAAATATCGCAAAGACATCAAATCCAATCCACGAGCCCTCCGACGTCTCCGAACCGCCTGCGAAAGAGCGAAGCGAACTTTGTCCTCCAGCACCGAAGCCAGTGTTGAGATCGACGCTCTTCATGAGGGACTCGACTTCTACACCAAAATCTCACGGGCTCGTTTCGAGGAACTCTGCATGGACTTGTTCCGGTCAACGATGGAGCCCGTGGAAAAAGCCCTACGAGATGCGAAAATGGACAAGTCCAAGATCAACGATGTCGTTCTTGTTGGCGGCTCCACGAGAATCCCCAAAGTCCAGAAACTGCTCCAGGACTTTTTCAACGGCAAAGAACTGAACAAGTCCATCAACCCGGACGAGGCAGTGGCCTATGGAGCCGCGGTTCAAGCCGCCATCCTCAGTGGAGACACCAGCTCGGCCATTCAAGACGTTCTCCTCGTGGACGTGGCTCCTCTGTCCATGGGCATTGAGACCGCCGGCGGAGTCATGTCAAAGATTATTGAAAGGAACTGCACCATCCCCTGCAAGCAGTCCCAAACATTCACGACTTACGCGGACAACCAACCCGCCGTCACCATCCAGGTGTTCGAAGGGGAACGGGCCATGACCAAAGATAACCACTGTCTTGGCACTTTTAACTTGACGGGCATCCCACCCGCCCCCCGAGGAGTTCCAAAGATAGAAGTCACCTTCGACGTTGACGCGAACGGAATCCTCAACGTGTCCGCCAAAGACAATGGCAGTGGAAAATCCGAAAAGATCACCATCAAAAATGACAAAGGACGACTGAGCAAAGAGGAGATCGAGAGGATGTTGAGCGAAGCCGAGCGATTCAAAGCGGATGATGATAAGCAGCGGGAGAAGGTCGGAGCGAGAAATAAGCTGGAGGGATACATTTTCGGAGTGAAACAGGCGTCCGAGGAAGCTTCAGCGGACAAATTAAGTCAGGAAGACAAGCAAAAGGTCGCTGACAAGTGCAGAGAAGTGCTCACCTGGTTAGACAACAACCAGTTGGCGGACAAAGAAGAGTTCGAATACAAACTGAAGGAGGTGGAGAACGACTTCAAGCCGCTGATGATGAAGTTACATGGAGGCGGCGGTGGTGGTCAGGCGGGACCTGAACCTAATCAAAGTAATTGCAGGTCAGGTCAAGGTTTTTCCGACGGACCCACAGTTGAAGAAGTTTATTAGTTCCAGCGCAAACTATTTATTATCTATGTACCTACTTAAATTAATTGTTTATGTGAACTTTTAATTTGTTAATGAATTTGTTACTCGTTACACAGTATTATACTATTGTGGATCTCGCTATATCCCGTAAATATGTAATATGTAATTTATGACTGAATGATAAGTGTTAATTTATTTCCGATATAGTCATGAAAATAGTCATGCTGGAAAAATGAACTGAATAATAATAGGTATCCAGAGTGTTGTTAAATGTATTGTGTTGAACAACGACACTTGTGCTGTAAATATTGTTGTAATTTCTTATTGTAATGATTTAAAATTAATAAAACACAATTTTTGAATGTAAATGAAAGCTTATGTGGTGTTAATTCAATACATAATAAATTAATTGCGCTCATACATTTACAAATTAAATCTAGAGCGTATACAAAGGAATGCATTCATGGGTTGAAAATCGGGCCTTTCATTGTTAATCACACATTTCATATAGTTGTAAACTCAAAATACTTGGCAGATTTGGTTAGCTTACAAATTTTGAACCTAAACTCACAAGTCAGTCAGAGAAAAAATACTTTCCCTTAGTAGAAGAACCACTCCAAGAAAATATTGCAGTAATGTAATGTTATTCTTTTTATTTGTATAGCTTAAGCTGAGGGAAAATATAATACTTTGGAAGTACATAATAGCAAAATGAAGTTTGAATATTTTTTGAAACTGACCGTTTGCACTTTAGATGTCGTTTAATTTTAATTTTAGAAGATGGTAGAACTGCATTTCAAGCATCTTCCAAAGACATATTATGCACTGGCTCCCAACGGGATGTTGACTTTACTTGTTCGGTTGTACAACCACCCTCGTTTCAACTTATTCTGTATTCATTTTCAATTTTGACAATTTTGGATCGGAGATGTTACAACTATAGTACCTCATACTTTTATTTCCTTGTCAGTATTTAAAAAATTACAATTTCTTGTGTGGTTATCGACATACCAATATATGCTTGGGCACTTTTCTAGCATTAAGTTGGTTTGGAATTTTGGCAAAATATTCTTGTGAAATCATAAGTATAATTTTAAGTATGGATTCTGGCGTGTACTCGGAATTAACATAATTTTTGTCAGAATAGTATTTAAATTAATGGTGTTGACGTAGACGTATGTGAGGCGTGAGAGAAAGTGTAAGGGTTTCCGGGTGGAAGGGTCTTATTTTCAATTGTGACAGCTATAGCTTATACGCTATTTAAATCTAAAGTGCCCTGTATTATATGAGAAACTTACTTCCATTAAAGCATAATATACTTTCCAGTAGGAATAGGATGAGACAAAAACAGGCATAGTACTTGCAACGGTGCAACATCCTATAGTTAAAAATGTACTATTACTCAATGATAAGGAATCATACTTTTATCGGCTAAATTTGTTTTCTAATAATTCACCTATTTAACTTTAAAATTAAAATCGTGAGAATTTACTGACTGGGCAACTGTCAAAGCGTTCAAAATGTTCTGTTTACATTTTCTAAATGTATTATGCACTACAACATTATAGTTTGCCTAGATTTGCAGAGTAGGTAGGTATACATGTAATAATTGCATTTAATATTGAACTTACACAATATTATCTGGTTCTCAGCAATTCCATTAGATTGAAGGAATATTTCCAAATTCCACTGTATTTACAATACGTCATAGAATTGCAGGCTTTTTATTATTTAAATCATAATCGCATTTTAAAATTACAAATATATTTTTTGCGGAGATACGTACACGTCATTTGCATTGTAGCCATCGTCACTGGGTTCATAATTATTGTCAGGACATTCGGTACCTAACAGTAACTAAAAACATTTTTGCGTTGCTCGTCTTTCGATGTCTCGACATAACTATTTTTAAAAATTCACGCTTGTTATGCTTGTGCTGACACGCAGTTGAATCCTAAACTCGAGATACAGATTGACGTAAAAATAGTAAAATCAAGTTCTAGATAGTTCTGCAGACAAAAATACATTGCAATGCAATGCGATCACGCCGCTGGCCCACCACACAAAAATCGTAATTCACATAATAGCAATTGGAGTGGAAGGCAATCGTAGTTGTCAGATGTTTTAACCATCTACATAATAATAAAATCCAAATCACAGTCTCCGGTGTCCGGTGTCCGGTGTCCGGGGTCCGGGGTCCGGGGTCCGGTGTCCGGTATCGTGTTGCGTTAATCTGTTTTTAACCCCTAACTATGGGGGTGTATATAAACGTAGAATCAAGCAAAAATGAGCTAACTATGCAAATTAATTGTGCTACTTGAGGAAAAAATTAAGTCCCAAAAAACTCCAGAAAAGAATTTTTAACATTGCGAACATAGGAGCTGCCATTTTCCAAGATGGCTGCTCCTATCTTCTTAACATTGTGAGCCCCCCCCCCAGATTCTACAAGTTCTGTCCGTAGGACAGGCCGGGTTACTTGTTGCCTCATAAGGCGCAATGTTAAAGTGACTTTACTATAGACTGGATCTTTTGCTATACTCGCTGGACAGAAATACATGGTGCATAATGGAGACCATGGAAATGTTTTGTGTTCCCCTACTTTGTCTGTGGACTGTGGAGTGGACTGTAATTTTGGCGATACTATTTATTTCAGTGTGCCCCGTATATGTATTTTATAGTTACCTTGCTACTTTACCTGTACATACTTAGATACATAAGTACCTCATACTATTTCACTTTCACAGGTTGAAAGGGTAACGTTGAAAGAAATTCATGTATGAGTAGGCATGTTAATGCGATGCGAATGCAAGCAAACTGCGTCGTTCTTGTTCTTCAGTTCCGTATCCTACGCACATTTTCGTTTATAGCGAATACGTATAATTTTGAACAGCAAGCAATGACTAACTTGTAGTTATAAAATCCGGCGCGAAGCGCCGGATTTGTCGACCTTGGGTGGGCCCGAAGTAGATGCTGAGCTTCAACAAAGGCGTAAGACAATTTATGTTACGCTGAAAGATGATATAGGATTTATGGAAGCTCCCCTACAATCAATAGGACATATACCAATGTGTGTAGCATGTAGTTAAATATAGCTGAAATTTTTTTATAAATTGCACCATTCACAAATGACGTCGTTTATGGAGGCTTCCTTATTATAATTAGGTCATATATGGAAGTACGTGGCATGTTGTTAAAAAACGCTGAAATATTTTTGAGAATTACATTATTTACAAATGACGTCATTTGTGGAGCCTCCCCTACTATCAATAAGCAATATACAAATGTACGTGGCAAGCAGTTAAAGAAAAGGTTGGAAAAAATTGGGAAGTTAAAAATGGGGGTTTAAAAACTATAATATTTGAAGGACGTCATTATGGATGCTCCCTGAATGTCTATAACACTGAAGGACGTCATTATGTGCTCAGCATCTAAAAATGGTTAAATAATTAAAGGGGGGGGGAGTACCTAAAATTATGATATTTTTGAAAGACGTCATTAGCGGACGATCCCTCACAATGTATAAGGAAAAATTTCGGATTTGTTTCATTCAACTACTAATTGTGGAAGAATGATTAGTGCGATCTCAATTAAAAAAAATACAACACACGTCCCTCGCATTTGCAAGTGTTTAAAAGTTGTTTAATTTAATCTGTATAGAAATGCAACGTCCAGCGTTGGACTAACTGGCGATAGGAGAAACAGACATTTTGTCGGTTTTTATAAGTGACCGAAATTGAGAGTAAAAAAATGTAAAGTTGTAAAGAGGGGTACCTAAAACTATGATATTTGAAGGACTGTAGCGACGGACCAACATACAGACAGACAGATGGACGGACATCCGACATGACCATTTCATTAGATGCAGCTAAAGCTCAGCATCTAAAAATGGCCAATAATTTACAATATACATAATAATAAACTGCACTTCAGTATTTATTACTGAACTGCAAACTATAATAATGAACTGCATGACGTCCATAAGATGGACCACACGACGACCATGACCGATAAATTACAATAAAATGATGAACTGACTGACGGTAATGACAACCAATTTACGAGATAATAATGAAATGCACGACAGCGGACTTCACGACGACGTCAAATGGCAACTGAAAGACAAGAATTCGTAAACCCCGCCACCACCATTCATTCCTTCGTGAATGTCACATGTAATAATACTGTGGTTTGTTGCAGTCTGTAGTTGTTGTAGCCATATATTGTACGCGGTGTGTTTAAACACACGACAGTCCATGTAGATTTTTTTTGTAGGTAGGTATGCACGTCAATGTAACCTTATGGGAGCTGAGACTAGGTTTTTCTCTGTGAATAAAATAAAATGTAAAAAAATTTGAGAGTTGGTCCATTTAACTGCTAATTGCAAATAAAATACTGTATAGATGATACCCAAAAACTATACAGCACATCTACATCGCATTGACGTGATTTAGGAATTTTTTTTATTATAATTGATTTAAAATTACGACCTGTAGCGTACAACAATGAAAAGAGGACAGACAGACAGACACACAGACGGACGGACAAAACCATTTCATTAGATGCAGCTAAAGCTCAGCATCTAAAAGCTCAGCTCAGCATCTAATAAACAGTTTCCGGGTTTCGAGTAACCACCCGGCGAAAGAAGTTATTGAATATTTTCATGCATTTTTATCATAATATCCTGGTCACCGGGTCTGTGTTAATTGCCCGGTATTTGAAACTATTTGTTACCGCATTTCCTACAATATTACATACAGCGTACTATTCAAATTCCGACCTCCCAAACCCGTATACGAATAAAGGCATGTGTATTATAACAGACCCGTGTACTAAATGTAATTTCAAGCTAACTTCATAATAGTGCGAAGATAATATAGTGCACTTGCAAAACAAATGTGAACCTAAAAAATATCAGAATTTAAAATTGATTGTAACACAGTAAATCGTACGTAATACGTAAGAATTAATTTTCGAATACTTTGTTCAACAGAAAACAACGCAACTAAGACTCCGAAGTGCGTTTTACGTTACTTTGTATGTACGTGTTTGTTTAGAAAATGCTGTGGGGCAAGTAATACGTATTTCCAAAGTTACTATGTTAATATACTGTATGATATTACATCAATATGATAGTATGCGGTTCTAGGAGGTCTCTGAATAGTAAGCGGGTCTATTTAACACACTATTCAATGGCAATACGCGGGGGTCTGACAATAAGAATTTTATTTGAATAGAAGGCTGGACGTAATATAACAAGATATACGGTTACCTACTTATGTGGTATATGTACCTTACTGCATGTCAATCTTAAGCTCACATTTTACTAAAATCGAAAGAATTTGAACAGACTTGAAATCATGCAAAACAAATACTAAATACATCTGTACGTATCTAATAGTAAGCATACTGGTGAATCTAATAATCTACACGATTCTCATGATTCTAATGTTCTGCATAATTTTATGAATGTATAATTATGTATAAATACACTATTTCAAATATGCTTTGAATGTATTGACAATTTAAGCAGAAAATGTTAATCTCTAAGCCTCTGTAGCATTAAGTAACATGTGTGACAAAATGCATTATTTTTCGAATCGAATCTTTTTATTTCTACCTATGTACATGATACATATTGTTCAGCGGCCCATGAATTAACATGGACCCGAATATACTTAAACCTATCCTCATCCTCCCACATTGCGGATAACAAGCCTTCCAAAATATATTATTATGTAGTAGAAATGTAATGACAAAACTTCTTATGTGGAACTGAATTATTACGGTATTTATTTTAACATAATTAAGTTACCAAGTTCCGTAAAACTTCTAATAGAAGCGCTAATTAAAATACCCAGTTTCAGTTGGAAAAAATAACATTACCGCTTACAGGAAAACTTCCGGCATCTATTAGAGAAACGGCCTGTTATAGAAGCTTTACTTACTATGTACCTACCATGCCATGGAGTACCACCTACCAAATAAGGCATCTATCATAAAAAAGGTATACAAGGGGCACAACGAAACAAATAGAATGGTCAAAAGTGCAAACAAACTCCAAGTGAAGACGAAACATTTCCATTGATTCCATAAGGCACCCTGGCATTCCTGGCCAGTGAGTATAGCAACAGAGTCAGTCTATAGCAAAGTTTTAACATGCTGCCTTCCGACACAATGGTAAAAATATCTCCCCACAGTAGTTCGCACTCCAATTCCAATGCGTTGCCTACTATACGTTTACTCATTGCGAAATTTTAGCCAACGACCGACCGGCGTCGAGAAAATTCTAGCTCACTCGCTCGTATTCCTAACATAAGCTGTATTCTGCTGTAAAACATTCACAGAGTGAGTCGGCCGTGTTTACCTTCTGTATGGATCTCCGTGCTTCGCGTTGCTGGTGGAACATACGAGAATGCCCCAGAGCCTTCCACACTCATCTCGACCACAGTGGAAACTTCATTTCTACTATATAAACCCAGCCAACTCGCCCTCCTTCATTATTCACATTTGTTGTACACGCTGAGAACATTAAAAGCGAACGCAAGTTAAACTACTCTATTGTGCAAACAGTGCTATCACAAATCACAGCAATTTTAAATACCATTTAAATTAATACTGAACAGTGAACAGTTTTCTTTTGCAAAATATTTGCTTTGTGGTATATTCAAAAGCCAAGTTATTTTTTCTCAAAGCGTCACATTTTTAAGCGAAGTCAATTATTGCAAATCGTGAACGATTTTCTGTTAAATTTAAATACTCTGTTACAAGTTAAAACTAAAAAAAATTAAAATGGGAGAAAAACGAGCAATCGGAATAGATTTGGGAACCACCTACTCCTGTGTGGGAGTGTGGCAGCATGGGAAAGTGGAGATTATTGCCAACGACAACGGCAATCGCACAACTCCGAGCTACGTTGCTTTCACTGACACGGAAAGACTCATTGGAGATGCTGCTAAAAATCAGGTATGTAACAGGTTTCATTAATTCATTAATCACGTTAATTTTTTATAGGAAATGTGCTGAGTGTACTTGTGTACTCATTTAAAATTGAAAACATTGATACTAAATGTGTTTGTGATTTTGTTGTTTGATTACAGGTGGCAATGAATCCGCAAAACACAATTTTTGACGCAAAGCGACTCATCGGTCGGAAGTTCGATGACGAGAAGGTGCAGGATGACATGAAGCATTGGCCATTCAAAGTTGTCAACGACAGAAGCAAGCCAATGTTCGAGGTGGAGTTCAAAGGGGAGACGAAACGGTTTTCGCCTGAGCAGATCAGCTCCATGGTTCTCACCAAAATGAAGGAGACGGCCGAGGCGTTTCTGGGGACAAAGGTCACGGACGCAGTCATCACTGTCCCGGCCTATTTCAACGACTCCCAACGCCAGGCCACGAAGGACGCTGGAGCCATTGCTGGAATCAATGTGCTCCGCATAATTAATGAGCCCACCGCGGCGGCTCTTGCCTATGGACTGGACAAGAATCTGAAGGGAGAGAAGAATGTGCTCATCTTCGATTTGGGTGGAGGGACTTTTGACGTGTCCATTCTTACGATTGACGAAGGGTCCCTCTTCGAAGTCAAGTCCACTGCTGGTGACACACATCTGGGTGGAGAAGATTTCGACAACCGACTCGTGACTCACTTTGTGGAGGAGTTCAAGAGGAAATATCGCAAAGACATCAAATCCAATCCACGAGCCCTCCGACGTCTCCGAACCGCCTGCGAAAGAGCAAAGCGAACTTTGTCCTCCAGCACCGAAGCCAGTGTTGAGATCGACGCTCTTCATGAGGGACTCGACTTCTACACCAAAATCTCACGGGCTCGTTTCGAGGAACTCTGCATGGACTTGTTCCGGTCAACGATGGAGCCCGTGGAAAAAGCCCTACGAGATGCGAAAATGGACAAGTCCAAGATCAACGATGTCGTTCTTGTTGGCGGCTCCACGAGAATCCCCAAAGTCCAGAAACTGCTCCAGGACTTTTTCAACGGCAAAGAACTGAACAAGTCCATCAACCCGGACGAGGCAGTGGCCTATGGAGCCGCGGTTCAAGCCGCCATCCTCAGTGGAGACACCAGCTCGGCCATTCAAGACGTTCTCCTCGTGGACGTGGCTCCTCTGTCCATGGGCATTGAGACCGCCGGCGGAGTCATGTCAAAGATTATTGAAAGGAACTGCACCATCCCCTGCAAGCAGTCCCAAACATTCACGACTTACGCGGACAACCAACCCGCCGTCACCATCCAGGTGTTCGAAGGGGAACGGGCCATGACCAAAGATAACCACTGTCTTGGCACTTTTAACTTGACGGGCATCCCACCCGCCCCCCGAGGAGTTCCAAAGATAGAAGTCACCTTCGACGTTGACGCGAACGGAATCCTCAACGTGTCCGCCAAAGACAATGGCAGTGGAAAATCCGAAAAGATCACCATCAAAAATGACAAAGGACGACTGAGCAAAGAGGAGATCGAGAGGATGTTGAGCGAAGCCGAGCGATTCAAAGCGGATGATGATAAGCAGCGGGAGAAGGTCGGAGCGAGAAATAAGCTGGAGGGATACATTTTCGGAGTGAAACAGGCGTCCGAGGAAGCTTCAGCGGACAAATTAAGTCAGGAAGACAAGCAAAAGGTCGCTGACAAGTGCAGAGAAGTGCTCACCTGGTTAGACAACAACCAGTTGGCGGACAAAGAAGAGTTCGAATACAAACTGAAGGAGGTGGAGAACGACTTCAAGCCGCTGATGATGAAGTTACATGGAGGCGGCGGTGGTGGTCAGGCGGGACCTGAACCTAATCAAAGTAATTGCAGGTCAGGTCAAGGTTTTTCCGACGGACCCACAGTTGAAGAAGTTTATTAGTTCCAGCGCAAACTATTTATTATCTATGTACCTACTTAAATTAATTGTTTATGTGAACTTTTAATTTGTTAATGAATTTGTTACTCGTTACACAGTATTATACTATTGTGGATCTCGCTATATCCCGTAAATATGTAATATGTAATTTATGACTGAATGATAAGTGTTAATTTATTTCCGATATAGTCATGAAAATAGTCATGCTGGAAAAATGAACTGAATAATAATAGGTATCCAGAATGTTGCTAAATGTATTGTGTTGAACAACGATTCTCTCGCATTAAATAATATAGTAATTTCCTAATGTAATGATTTAAAATTAATAAAGTACAATTTTTAAAATGTAAATGAAAACTTAACTGGTGTTATTTCAATACAATGCAATAGCGTAATAAAGATTTTGGGATCCTACATTGAGAAAGTCATACTGAGAGCATCCAAATTCATACGTCGAAAATTAGACCGTACGTTTCATTACACTTTCAAAACTTTCGTTTTCCATTTTCTGAAAATAAAGCGAACACATAACTTATTATGTAATTTATTATTCGTATTATATACTTTTCTTTGCCTTCGTTATCCATGGCTACAGGAATCTGAAACTAAATCCACATCTTGCCGAAATCTTGTCCAGACTCAACCAGTGCAGTATGTATACCCATGACTTTCAATAGAATGAGGTTGCTTCAATTATGCTAATAGCAAATCGATTGCGTACATAATACTTCAAATGTGATCCCTTGCACACTTCTATTCGGTTTAAAAAACACGTGGCAGATTTGGGTAGCTTACAAATTTTGTATCCACTGCACTTCTAAGTACACACTTTTACTACACTTCTTCTTCTAATAAGTACCCTCTAGAAGAAGTCGGAAAAACAAAAGCAGTGTAACCTTAATGTTAATGTGTTGTTGGTTATGTTTGGAGCGTAAGCAATTTGTCAAAATGTTTTTGAATTTTGACAGTATAACGATGAGATCTTTAAAAATGACATAAAGTTGCATTATTTTTAGTTTAATGCAGGTATCGACTTAGGCTTGAGGCTATAGGACTTCATGCTACACCTACACAAGACATATTGGCTACAAATGAAGACCTTGACCACCTTTTTTCAAACATAAGGCATTTTGGTTTTATATTTTTGATATTCAGAAATGATTTTCCTTTAGATGTATGATATTCAGTTCGCTGCAGAAAACTTATTAGCCTACATAGGACTGACTAACGTATCCTGGTAAGAGTTATGTATTAAGTATTACAGCGACAGGCTGGTAAAAGTAAGTTCGTGTTCGTATATTTAATTTGTATGTATGTCACGCTTTTGAATGACATTTATTTTGATCGGGCGCCACTATCGTTGCATTAATACATCTTGTATAAGCATAATAAATTCAATCATATTATCTGTTCGTTAGATCTCACCTGAATGATCAAATGATGTGGGAGGTGCAAGAATGTCATGAATTTTTGTTTATAAATAAATTTCCTCTACTTGTATAGGCACTTTGACATTATTGGTTTCGATTAAGCATACTCATATTTTATGATCATCCTTTGAAGTAGTTTGAAGTTACAACTCTATACACTTGACCCGCGTCAAAAAGTCAAAACTATTCTGATTGAATTTTCATTTTGCGTATTATACATCTGTACATCTGTGCTTAACATTGTTTATAATTTCTACGTATTCTTTAAGTCTGCCAGGGACAGAAGGTTTAAAGGCATTTCTTAATCTAACTACGCTAATGTACCCTCAGCTCACTTTGTTTAATTGATTGGTATTTTAAATCCGGGAAATGATGCAAAAATGGATACACAATAGACGATCAAAATTAAAGTGGCATCAACTATTTACACGAATTTTAGTAAGTAGTATAGTTCCAAGGAAAATATGAGAAAGTGAAAGAGGAAAATAATCGAAATGGGGGATTAAAATTACAAAAAACAAACTCAAAAGAATATGATTTAGCTACATGTATATAAAATTCTGTTATGATGTTGCCACGTAGTATGCAGTAAGCACTTATACGGCAGAAATTTTATGGAGATAAGAATTAAAAGCAGAAAGAAACTATTGGAATATTTACAACTGTATAATCCGTTTTGCCTCTCGCCAACCTTTAGGTTTCGCGGCATGCATGTATGTAGTACCTTCTGGGATGGCATGCAGACTACTTATTACTAAATTGACATGGTTTCCTATATAGAACTAACATATGCCTGTGTTCCATAATTCCAGAGGCGGACCAGGCCGGGTGACTTTTTGATTTTAGTTTCCTTCCAGATTCCAGCATCTTCCATTATAAGTGGGCGGTTCAGTTGTTATTCTGTTTGATGTTGATCTCTATCTATCATCGTACGGAATATATTATGTTGGCAGTCAACAATCTATAGACCTACTTACTTACTAGTTAGGTATAAACAAGACGTGACTGGGGACTCTGGAAGATGCTTAAGCGTCGAATCATCTTTTCCAATAATATTCCAATTCATATTTCCTATATAATGGCTGATCTAAAAGTAATTCGACGTAAGAGCTCACACGTTTTTATAAATCCTGTATATGAAATATCAAAATCAAAAAGTATAAAATCAAAATTTTAAAGTATATTCTTTGACTGCCAGCTAAGTAGATTCCATCCAGATTCAGGGTCCAGGATAAAACAACAACTGTTGACTAATGTATACCCACACAGTCCCTCTACGTACTTTTCAACGAATTCAGGCAGTTATATGGTTTTATTATCTTTTTTGACTATCGAATGACTTTTACTTTTCCTATAAAAACAAATCCGGGGATATGAAATAGCATTAGTTTGGATTTGGATCTCAGGGCACAAAGATCAACCGAATATTATAGCTCTGAATTTCACTCCTTGATAGAAACAAAATAGAAAAGATCGGATTCAGATTAAAGTCTAGATTTCTAAACTACAATAATTCAATAATTTAATAGAATCGTACAACGATTGTAAAAGTAATCAGGGAAAACAGGTTAAAAGTTTGGAGATTCTTTGGAAGAATAATATACGTATTTACTTAAATTATTGTAATTAAGATGCGGAGTTTCTTGCTTTGCGTAGTTCTGTCCTTCACTCTTCATCTCTGTTATTTTTCAGGAGTTTTCGCGCAGGTAATTAGCCATTTGGCCATTTCTAAAGATTTGTTTTTTTTAAACTAATTTTTTTTTAAATTTTAAAATATTGAAATTTTTTTAAACTTAATTTTTGTAGATCACATTTACAAGAGAGTGGGTTGCGGGAGGGGGTAAGAGATCAGGAGGAGTTTCTCATAACAATTTGGACTTGGCAGCTTTACTACCTGTCCTGGAGAACAACAAAGACATGTTGGGTTGCAGAAGTGCTTGGCCAGCTATAGATTTATTAATGGAGGTAAGTGGTATATATTTATGCATTATTATTTCCTAACTTATTTAAATTAGCGATACAGATAATAATTATAGTCGACTGAAAAGCTTGTCTAAAATTTGATTTTTCTTTTTTTGGAATATTTTAGATTGAAAAACAACGGGAAGAACGTTGCAGTTCTGGAGCAGCTCAAAAGAAGTCAATTATGCTTTTGAGAAAAGTGAATGAAAAATATCCAAAAATATTCTCCAAAGATGATTCTCTCATGTCCGGCTCAAGTTTCCCTCAATTTGAAGAGGACAGCAACACTCCACGAAAAATCCAACTTCAGAATCGTTGACTGGAAACAACCATTTTCCATCATCATCTATAAAATAAGAATAAATTAGAATTAGAAGACACTCAGCTATTTTATAAGGCTGCAACTATTTATGTATTAATATAATAAATTAGTTTGCAAGCTATAAAATAGTATGTAATGTGTCTAAATGGCCAATAGAATAAAGATTCTAGATATAGATTCTATGCTATATATTTCTGCTTTGAAAGACACAAAAAAAAGTCCAAGATTGTAAATGTCTAAAATATAGTATATAGAATGTTGAGCATGAAACATGCAACGTCCGTATATTTACATTATTTGTAGTTGTATTTAATCTGTAGTTACAATATCGAATTGTAAAAAAAAACTAGGGAGTATAGATTAAATTAATAAAAATTGTATAAAATATCTGTGGTAGTTTACCTGTGTAAAAAAATACCTTGTTTATATCTAATTTGTGTACTTGGATGTCGTACACAGTTATTACAGTTCTGAATAGTGAGATCAGGTACTTTTTTAGTGTAGATATTTTGGTTGATTTAACCGATAAAATCGAAAAAACAATTCCTTGTGCTACAGGGTTATATATATTGTCGTTGTCAATGTAAAAAATGTATTCAAACTGATGGGAAAATCATGCTAATAAATTGTATGGTCACGATCACGAAATTTAAAAATGGTTCGATTTATTTTCACATGTTTAGTAGCTTATTATCCACACCTCATACAAAACCGTTAATTAGGTGCATATTTTTAGGTAATCATAATCGTAACGTATAGTTAACTTGTGGCTCGACTACAAATAAGGTTAATGATGGAAGATTAAACTGGAAGCAGGGATTGCTTAGAAAAATTATTCCTTCTTTCCAGTAATGTCATTGACATAGGCTCCATCTGAGGCAACACAAATTAGCTGGTCTTTCTTGAAGCCTTTAAAATCGAAGGACGAAACTTCGAGGAATTTTGAATAGGGGCAAGTTAGCGTACATGCTACCTTCCAATCTTCTTGGTACTCCTACAAATGATAATTTTTTTTTAAATTGTTGATGGTTAATTATTAAAATTCCAGGTAAAATAGATAGTACTACTACTTTATAAATAAATCTTAAATTCCAATAACCTGAAGGACGTAGACTTGGATATTATCTTTGGATAGGCTAGTCAAAATGTTTAGCAGAATTTGCTTTGAGTTCAGCCTTTGAAATATAACTTGGACGACCTCGGTGACCTCAATTAGTTGATGCTGTACCAACTTGTAAGTTGCTCCATCGTACCTTGAGATTATTACATACATAGTTATAAATAATTAATTAGTTATTTAATGCTCTCGATTTAATATCGTCTAAGACCCATACCAATTTTCAACCAAACACAAAATGCTCTAAATCGGTACACAAAAATTTAAATATTATAATCCTGAAAGCATTTAAATAGTGCATTTTACACTTTTAAAAAACTCGTAAATTGAATATTTCGCCCCTTTCAAAAACAACTAAATAGAGCATTTTGAACTTTTCAAAACTCGTAAATAGAATATTTTGCACTTTTCAAAAACTCGTAAATAGAATATTTTGCACTTTTCAAAAACTCGTAAATAGAATATTTTGCAGTTTTCAAAAACTCGTAAATAGAATATTTTGCACTTTTCAAAAACTCGTAAATAGAATATTTTGCAGTTTTCAAAAACTCGTAAATAGAATAGTTAGCACCTTTCAAAAACAACTAAATAGAAGATATTGCACTTTTCAAAAGCTCGTAAATAGAATATTTTGCACCCTTTAAAAACCCGCAATAATGTATTAGTATTTTACGCGTCAATCTCAGGGTAAACGGACATTTGCTACCCGGACATTTGCTACCCGGACATTTGCTACCCGGACATTAGCTACCCGGGCATTTGCTACCCGGACATTTGCTACCCAAAACCCAACCTAGGGCATTTGCTACCCATGGCCAAATCTAGGGCATTTGCTACCCATGGCTAATGTAATGTAGAAATAAATTGCATAGACAATATTTATGAGTACACCACATGGCATCGTTGAAATAGTTTATTAATGCTATTATTGCTAATGATCAAACATGGTATAATTGTAGATGGTCGTTCAAAAATTATGTTTAAAAGTTATATAGATATTATCTTTACAGTTAATTTTTCTAATTAATATACCCTGCATATTAAGAATGATTGCCGTATAAATGTTAGAACCAGGCAACAGCAAGCCATTGCAGACACGCTGAATGATATTTAAAAATAACATATATAATATCTTTACAATTAATTTTTCTAGTTAATATATCCTGCATATAGAATTCAGCGCAGAATGCATAAAAAAATTCAGCGAATTGTAATTTTTTTGTACATAGGTACAAAATATATTTACTTACGTGTAAGAATTGTTTTTTCTGACATAATTATGGTAAAATGACAGTTTCTAGTTTTAAGGTTTACTTATTATCTTTACTTCTTAGGTTGCGTACTTAAATTTAAACTCATATGGAGTTTTATTTATTTTATTATGATTAAGCTTACGTTATAATTTTATTGTTACCGTTTTTTGTCTTTTAGTAATTATTGTATCGTTTCTGCAATAATGGCTTGTTGTTGTCTGGTTCTAACATTTATACAGCAATCAGTTTTAATATGCAGGATATATTAATTATACCAATGAATTGCTAAGATATTATATATATTATTCTTAAATATCATTTTTGAAAGACTATCTACAATTATACCTATTTTTATCATTAAGTAACAATAATAGCATTAATAAACTATTTCAATGATGCCATGTGGTGTACACATAAATATTCTCTGTGCAATTTATTTCTGCATTAGCCATGGGTAGCAAATATGCTAGGTTTGGCCGTGGGTAGCAAATGTCCTAGGTTAAAGTTAGAAAATGTCCCAGGTTGGGTTGTGGGTAGCAAATGTCCGGGTAGCAAATGTCCGGGTAGCTAATGTCCGGGTAGCAAATGTCCTACAACCAATCTCAGTTAGCGCTTTTTTTACATATAGCGGATTCTAATTCTTGCTTAAATTGAACGTGAGTCATTTTGATTCTTCACTGACAACATAATATGTACCCAAAGCATAATATGCTTTGGAGAAGAACTTCTTAAACAGCGGGTTTCCTTATAAACTATATTATAGTTTATAAGGAAACCCGCTGTTTAAGAAGTTCTCACTTAAAGATAAAAACACCCGAAATAGCTCCAACTGCCAGATAACCGCCGAGGTAGTCTTCCGTTTCAATGGTAGCAATGCTCAAAATGGGACTATTTAGTTTTATTTCTTGTACATTGGTTAGAAGGTCACTTTTTTTATCCTCACCTTGCGACCAGACTTTAATGACATTTAGTACTACCGGGTAGCCTGCATTTCTGCATTTTTTTTTACCTTCGTATGCATTTTTAGTGGCTGAATCCGCTGCGATGATCAGTGGGCTCTTTAATTGGATAGCCGCTAACTGCAAGTCGAATTTACATATTTTTTACATGTCTGAACCTTATACTAAAATTTTAATCAATTTAAAAGCTATGCAACTATTTCCAAAACGTTCAAAATAGTAAGTCACCAAAGGCAGTGTGTTGAAATAAATAGTCTGAAAATGATGCATGGTCTCCTGCTTCGCATCCTCTTCTAGTGGAAGGAAACAAGCAATGAACCCTTGAGCTTTATAATTATTCACGAGAGAAAATAGGACGCAGTATCTCTTCTTGTCTTTGTCTGCCCGGATAAAAAATGCCACAAGTTCGCCGGATTGTTCCATGAACAAAAATTGTTTAATGGCGGCGGTCAGCGCTTTTCCTTCCTTCTCATCCGGTTTCTGTGTTCGAAGAATTATAATACATTTGTCTTTTCTCTCATCGGTTTGTTCGTTTAGGTGAAAATCAGTCTCCGTGGGCTGAATCGGGACGAGAGAAGACTCCATGGCGGGTATTCCGTCTTTGTGGTTTAGTGACACAAAATAATGATAGGTTTCTGCATAGGCGAGGTCAGAAACAGCCTTGATGTGCACTGGAGGCTCAGCTGGACCTACATAATGTTCAGGGTATTGCTACATATTATTTTTGAAAAACACAGCATTTATTTTCAAAAGCTCGCAATAACACAAAAGGTTCAGATATTTTTTGAAACGTAAAATTTGAAACACTTACGAATGACAGTTGCAAATTTATATTTATTTTCCTCTACGTCGTAGACCCACCAAGACTCCACTTCCTCTTTATTTTCATCTTTTTGGACGATTGTGAGTGTTGGAGTTGGCTCCTGTAGATGAATCGTCTTCAGGCGAACAATGTCTCCTTCGATAAAACTTTCCGCCGTGTATTTTAAGGGACACTGTAGTTCTACAAGAAGAGCATAATATCAGAAAGTACATTAATTAATTTATTATATGATCTCTTGGTGGAAACTCTTAAGCAGCATTTTACAAATTAAAGATATATTGCATATCGTCTGTGAAGAACCAAAATGACCTATATCCATTTGTAGCTACAAACAATGTCTACTATCTACAAAAAACATGTCTTAAAAGCATTTAAATAGAAGATTTTACACTTTTCAAAAACATGCAAATAGAAGATTTTACGCTTTTCAAAAAAGTTTATATAGCACATTATACACTTTTTAAAAACTATTGATTAACATTTTACGCATACATATATGTGTCATTTTGTTTTTATGACATAGCTCATTTTGATTCTAGCTTAAATTGGAAATGGATCATTTTGGTTCTTCACAGACGATATCTGAGGTCCCACTTTTGATTTCCACCCTCTAAAAATCCTACTTCTTACTTTTGAAAAACTGTCCACCCTACATTTTACCCTACCCTCTTTTTCAAATACGGTGCCCTCTTTATTACCCTCTTTTCCCTACATTCTCCTAACTCACCCAACCCTCTTTTTTAAATACTTTACCCTCTTTATTTACCCTACATATCGTACATGCTCTCAAATTTTCATACTTAACAGCGATGTATACCTAAAAACAAATTAAAATTAATTCACAAATCAAACCTCAGGCGTTAACGCCTTATAAAACTCTTTATAAAGTGCATGTATGCAAATATAATATAAAGAAAAATATAATATGGAAAAATAATTTGAAATATTTCAAAGAATAATCTATATTTAGTCCGTCAAGACCCTACATTTTTTCCCCTCTTTATTTTGTGTTCCACAACCCTACAACCCCTCTTTTTTTCTTGTAAATAATGTTACCCTCTATTTTTCTTACCCTACATTTTTGAATTCAACCCAAAAACCTAACTTATTACGCTCTTTGTGTACCCTCTTTGTTTGGAGGGTGGGACCTTTGGACGATATATGTAGTAAAAAATTAAATATGCATTAGAAATGATTTTAAAATTATAGAATTAAAAAATTATTGAATAAAAACTATGCTGGCAATTAAAATTAAAATTACAACGTACATTACAATAACAAATATTACCTCCTTCATTTGCTACACACGCTGAAAGGAAAACTGCAATAATTATTGAACCAACTAAAGCCCCAAACTTTAAAGTAGCACTAAAAATCATGATTATTTATTAAGTTTTAAATCACAAGCTGTCTTAAATAGTTATGTTGTCTTAAATTAATTGATTACGAACTACTGAATTAATACAAACGTCCAGATAAATTGCAGACGCTACTTTAATACCGGAAGTTTTCGACTGGTTGATGGTCTTTATTAAAATCGAGCTCAGTATAAAATACTCTCGAGGAATTTAAACGTTATAATTTTATTAACGTAAAGAATTAGTAAATATTAATTATATGTAATAAGGCTAATGACATTCTGCTATATTGTAACAGTCAAAAATGTTAAGTAGGCATAAATGTGTATATGCTTCATTGACCATTTTAATATGCATGATTATAGCACATTTCGAATTTCGAATTACCGTATTGCTTCTAATTAGTACACCCTGCGTACAATTAGAAACCGGCGCGTACTATTTAAATGCAAAAAATCAGGACTATTTACAATTAGTACAGTGAAAAAAAAACATCCAAAAATTCAAATAAATCACCGAATTTTGAATAACATATTTGACAAGCACACGTAAGTACATACTTGATACTTACACCTAAATATATACCTAAATATATTGTAATAAAGCTAATATTTAATTGAAACTAAAATAAATTATCCGCAAACTAATCAGTCTGAGAAACCTTCCCCGTGCGTAAGTAGTATTCGATGATATGGCAGATTTTATCATTTCAGCAAAAATCTGATCTGAGGATGTTATTAATCCAGTCAAGCAATTTCTATTTCTATTAAATATATAAGTCTTCAGTTATAATCTAGTATTTTAATTAGTACGTTCGGCGATTCGGCAGTAATTAAATTTGTGGAATATGCCAATAAACACGTAAGTCTTCAATTAATTTAGTATTTCCTACGTATGTATACGTATACACTTATACTTTACGTAATTTTTGCAATTTTCAACGGAATATAAGACATACGATATATCGTTTTGAAGCTCTGCACTTTTGGTATTGAACGAAGTATTAAACCGAACTTTTTAACTGGAAAGTTATTGCAATATGTAAAGAATTAAGGCTTTGTTTAATATATTACGTGCAGAAATAAAATGTGGTGAGGGGTGCTACCATCTTCTCCAATTATTTGTTGCAGTAGCATGATTTCCCTATGAAATCTGAGACCCCGAAACCGGAGATCCTAAAATTCGTAATTTTGATTTATTACTATTGTGATGAGACGATGAGACACCTACGCTCATTTTGACGGACTGACACTAATTTTAAGCAATTTCGTAAAATTCCAGATTATTTGGAGCTCATTCGGCTTCATATCTTTTGGGATTAGAGATAGAGAGAGATGTGGTAACTTTGTAATCTGGGTTGGATATCAAATGATAGGTAATTAAATTTAAATTTGCTTTCGGGTGATCTACCCACGCATCTTATTAAGCAATGACCCGATAAATTAAGTAACTGCTATAGCAGTCGCAAGAGAGGTGCTAGCTTTTTAATTATTAAAATTTTTATTGGAAGGGAGGGGGAGGAGGGTATCAAGTTCTTCTACGTCATTTAAAGTCGTGGGCCGTGGGTAAAATATAAATATAATTATTCATCATGCTGATGTAAAAAATGATGGCCCTTTGATGAGAATAATAAATTATCTGCGAATTAATTAAAGATGCTTATGCAATTATTCTCCATCATTGCACAGTCTGTCTGAACGTATAAGCAATACATTTTTATTTTATTAATCATTGAAAATTACAAAAGTCACACAAGTTCATTGTAAAGTGCATTTAATATGTTTGCATTCACAAATAAAATCCAAAACAGTCATAGATTTAATTTTGAAAAGATGATTTTATGTAAACAATATTAAAAGCTTTCATAGATGACAACAAAACATCTTATTGATCGTCAGATTTAATAACAAAATTTAAATATAACATCAGCGAGGTAACTAGCTGAATTTTGTAAAATTTAATTTTATATCATTATTATATCAAACGTAAAGCAGAGAAAACATTCGTTCAAGATGTAGAGACTACACAATTAAAAGTCGCATCTATATACTTAAAATTACAGATACCGAAAAGAACTATTCGCGCTGAGATTCTGTGACAGGCAGTAGTAACAAGTAGCATTTTTAAAAGAATAAAAAAAGCTTTAAATCCAAGAAAGTTTTACACTTGAACTATTAATAAAAATTCCAGTTGTCATTTCATTTCCATTAATTTTCCAAAAAGAAAAAGAGAAGGAATTTCAAATTCCACTTTTCAAGAGTAATAATAATTATATTTTTGAATTAAAAAGCGTAGGAAAGTTTGGGGTATGCAGACGGGGCATTGTATGAGTAGCCGTTGTCAGTTTGAGTAATCACTGGGGGAGGTCTCCGGGTGGTGGTAGTGGTGGTAGTTGTAGTTGTACGGGGTGGTGGTGGTGGGGGTGGGACGGTTGTTCTCACGGTTGGAGGGGGTGCATATGGAGGCAAGTATTCTTCAACGGGCTGCTGTGGTTGTTGTTGTTGTTGTTGGACTTGTTCGTATTGATGCTGGGCGTGATCATTATTTTGGTGTTCTTCATAATGGTATTCTTGGTTATCAAAACCAATCGCCTGATGTTGCTGGGCGGGATGTTCTACTACTAATTGTGATTGAACTGCTGGAACTGGAGCCTGGTCTTGGATTTGATATTGAAAATTACCCTGGTCTTGACCCTGGCCCTGGTTGTATGATTGTGACTGTTGGTAGTACTGATTTTGATTGTCATTATTCACACGTTGCTGTTGTTGTTGGGGTTGGGGTGCGGATTCGTACTGTTGTTGATATTGGTATTGAACCTGGGGCTGGACCTCGACATGGACGTGGGGTTGTGGCTGTGGCTCGTACTGTTGTTGTTGAACGTAGGTAAAGCTCTGCTGTTCTCCGCCATACTGTGGTACCCGGTCAGCCTCATAACCGAAATTTTGAACGAGGGGTTGAATTCTAATTGGAATCACAGACAGCAGTGGAACTTGCTGCACTTTTGGAGCTACAAGCTGAGCATGTTGAACCAAAACTTGGTAATTATTTTGTTTCGCCTCTCCTCCCTGTTTTTGTTGTACGTACTGTGACTGGTACTGGTGTGACTGGTGGGACTCTTGGGGTTGGGCTTGGACTTGGGATTGTGGAGGCAGATACTCATTTGGAGGTGGAATGTAAGTGTTTTTCAAACGCAATTCTGACACATCTGGCAGTGGGGACCCTTGCACGATGGTGACAATTCCAACGATCGCAATCGTCAAGACTGATGGAGTCCACATTTTCTTGAATTTTCTTAAAATTTTCCCAGTTTTTGATTACGAATCTGAGCTGATTTTTCCCAATTTTTGGAGCAATAGAAAAGCAGAAGAGTACACACACACACACTCCGTAAACTAGTATCTGCTGGACATTATGAAATCTTCACTTCCTTTTATACACGAAGACTTGGACCACTTGGACGTATATAGTCATGCACAGACTCCAGCTTAAAATTAATGTTGAAAGTTTTTTTTCCCATCAAGGTATAAATCAGGAATCAGGTGGTTCATGTCATTCATTTGGCAGCCTGGCTGGCATAATTCTGCAAATATAAGTACGTAATTTTGTAGTGCAATATGTAGATAAGGTTAATTTTTCTATATAAAATAGTATATACTTGGGTACCTAATATAATGTTAAATTTGTTGTTTGTTGTTTGTGCGACCAGAAAACGTTATGGATGGAGTTTATCACGGATTTGGGCTATTATTTCATTATGTACTACATATATACGATATAATGCAGAAAAGGGGAAAAATAGCGACAAAGAAAAGACAAAGCGATGAGATGATCGAGATGAGATGCATTTTCTTGGATTGAGTTTTGGAGACAAGGTAATTGTATTAGGTATATATTTGACTTTATCTTTCTTATATCAGTAAAGTTACCTTTCCAGTTTCCAGTTTCTTTAATTTTATACAATTTTCAGGTATAGGTAGGTATAGGTAGGTACCTCCATTTTTTTCACCTATTTACAATTGACCAGAATTAGAATCTAGTTTTGGTTTTAAGGATTTCAGAGGATCATATCATGGAACTATGCGTTGGCGTGACGCTTAAATACGACTACGCACGAAAATGACTCATGGACTGCAATACGGATATACATACATACACCATACGTGTAAGTAAAAAATAGTTCTTGGATAAATAATCTTTAATACGAAAGTAATTATGTAGATAGGTAGAAACAATTTTACTTTGGTGAACCTAATCTTCTTATATATTATCTAATTTTGCAGACATTTTTTTGCTTGTCTCTTTTTTGGGTAGGTACTTGTGGAGAAGATGCTTTGATGATTTTGTTATTATGGTCATTGTCTACTTACAAGAATTTTCCCTAATTATTTTTATGTGTAGTTGCATCGTGCATAGGAAAACTAAGAGATGCAATAGGAAGGAATAGATAACGAGATGGAGATGATATACTTAAAATAATGCAAATATCAGGCAGATCCTGGTTCTGGTTGGCCATGTCAACTATAATTATTATCACTTGTGTGTGATCACATTTTACGTATGGGAAGTCTGAAAAACTGGAAACCATAAAAATCTTGGGTAAGTATGTATGAGATTAGTAATATCAGCAAACTAAATAGAGTATAATGATGTCTTTTGTTTTTCGATTCAAATTAATGTAGACTATACAATGATATAGGTGGTTTTATTTTTATTACATAATAAAATGTACATCTAATTATTTTATTATTTAACACGAGTATGTTACAACATTTTGACTGTGTAGTTTCAATAATGCTTTTTTTAATGAAATTAAATATACTGGATCACATATAAAAGAAATATGGAAACGAAAATCAGCAACAGTATTACAGATAATTATTGCAAAAATTACAACTATCGTATGAGTATCAATATATTTGCATTTTTTGAGTGTGTAATTAATTCATGATTATTATTGTATAATACCCTTTGTAAATAATGTGTTGTTTTTCTCGTTATTAGTAGTTTGGTGTGCCGTAGCTGATTCTTGGGATCCCTTCCGCTGGCGCGTTGTAAGCATAGCCGGCCTTTGTTCGTAGGGAGGGAGCTGTTGTTGTTGTTGTAGCTCTCGTGGTTGTCGTTGTTCTTTTTGTCGTGGTTGTTGTTGTAGGTTTTGGCGTAGTAGTTGTAGTTGTAGTGGTGGTTGGCTTTGGTGTGGTAGTAGTAGTTGTTGTTGTAGTAGTTGGTTTTGGTGTAGTAGTAGTAGTTGTTGTTGTTGTAGTTTCGGGAACACTATAAACTTTTACTGGTGTACCATACAGTCCAACTGGATCCTCGGGAAGGGATTGTACAAAGGCAACGGGACCGGGTCCGAATCCGGATGGTTCCACCCCAGCGACAGAGATAACAGCTGGTGCTGGTGAGTCGAAATCGTATTGACGGTAGTAGTCCGGGTTCGGGACCTGCTTCACCTGGTTCTGATTATAAGAGTCTAAACGTGGAGGCTCTATGCTGAGACTGACAAGAATTGGAGGTTCACCCGGCGGAATGTAATTATTTCTTAGCGGAGGCAGAGGTGGTAATGGTAAAGGCGATCTTCGGGATCGGGATAGGCTGGATCCTGCTAGAATTTCTGCAAAAACTGAGACTATGCCCACAAGGACAATAATCGTCTTCGGACACAAACCACACATCTTCTGTTTTTTATGGACCCTGTATATAAAGATGTGTCTATAATAATATATTTGTCAAACTGATCACACTGACAACTGAGGAAAACTTTTAAATTTCATTAAGCATTCGATTCGATTTGCTAAACTACAAATGGATATCTTATGCCTACTGACAAACACAGTAACCCGTTGTGAGTTGTGTCTTTTTAAGCTATCTGACAAATGAAAATCTTGTGGGCTTGTGGAAACTGTAGCTTTCCTTTATATACCTCACACGTGGGTGGCAGATCTAGTTCCAGTAGTTTCAGTTATAGTTCCACATTCCGCTATTTTTATAGTTCCAGCTACTTACGTAATATTAATCCAAAATCCAAATTTACATTTACCCTTGAGTTTTGGGATAAAACATGAAATGCTGTTAAATTACCTACAGAAAATATGGTATTTATGTGGTGATTTTATAAATTTTATCCAAAAACCGGTGTAAGTATTATTGGTGGGTTATTCGTAGATAGTGGACAGTCAAGATTTCTTCTTTTTTTGCATTTTTCTGGATAAAATGACAAAGTTTTATGTACCTATAGTTATATTTGTGTAATGTAAATGTAAATCATGGTCTACTTCAGATAAGACTATGATATCTTTAAAGGAAATCAAAATACTTTCGACGAAATAGCATGAGCATGCAGCACCCTTTTACTTTTGGGCATGCAATTTCATTCCAATTTTATTATCACTGTCACTGTCATGATTGGGTATAAGAGACTGGATCCTTTTAAATTAAAGTAACAAGATTAAATAACTTAAGTTTCTGGTTCCTGCGCTATAAAGGCTGCAAGATCATAAATTTGATAAGAAACTAGATTTACTCTGTTTCTGCAAAATATTATTACCCTGTTTGATTTCGTCGGTATTTACAAAGTTTGGAGTTTAGAGTAAAAATTAAAAGCAAAAACGTGGGTATAAAAATGTCATTTGTTAGAGATGCGAAATTATACTAGTAATTATTATTATATAAAATAGAGTAGCCCGTTTGCAGACTACTTTTATAATGCACACGTGTGTAGTGTAGCCGATGGTGCCGTTATTCTTAGGAATAAAAATGAACCAGTTAATTTATTTTGTCTACTTTTGACACAGTTCCATTGGCCGTGTCAATTTAGTATTGAATTTTTGTTTTCCGTATCACGTGTACTTAACTTCATCCTTTTGCATTGATTCTTCTCGTCAAGTGTTCGATTGTAAAATATAAAAATGACATTTCCATCCACATTCCTTCAGGTGTCAGGTAGTTTCCTACATGTACCTATATTATAATTTGGTATTTGCGATTGTGTAATTCATAGCAAAATGGAAGACAAACCTGTTTAAGATAAAGGATAAATAGGTAATGGTAATAGGTGTGATTTGTGTATGCTTGTGGCCAAAATATAATTTAAGCTTTTAAGAATAAGGATAATTTAAGACACCTGCTATACTGCTCGTCAGTTGTGAGTTGAAGAAGATACTTCACTTTAGCCAATATTGACAAAACAAAACTAGAGGGCATACAACATTATTTTCTTATCATTAAATGCGATAATATGCATGCTTATAGTACTTAAACATGCTTATTAGTGTACACAATGCTCTTCTTACCTAGTAGGAGTAACTCATCCATAACTATCTACATAAATAAAACCGACCCTGTAGTGACTTTAGACCATAAGACCCAGCGTGTCAGTATGATAACATTTTTGTAATATGGCAGAGCCTAGGGTACGATGTTATTAAGAAAGAAAATTTGACATTCTATCACTTTGTCAGCGTGTGTAGTAAAATTCCTAATAAGTAAACATAATGCATAGTTAATTGTATCAGTAAGTAAAAAGTAGTAGTACATAAAGGTAAAGTCTTCGGCTCTTCGGTAATCGGTAGCACTGTGCCCCTAAAATAGTTGAAATACGAATATTCTTTAAATTAAGCAAAGTGTGCGCTTGTTCATTAAAGAAGTCACAACTGTGTTTTCATGCTAATTCACTGATTATATATATTTTAAATAATTTAATTCTCGTTTTATGAATAAGTATGTACCAGTATCTATAAGTATACCAATACCACAACAGTAATCTAAGATTCTCTCGGCAATCAAAGAATTTGTTTTTTCTTTTAAAGCATATTACTTCATATTAAGTATATATTCTTTACGTTTACATATATATTATAAAGGATATAAAAATCCATCTCCATTCTCTATAATGGCATGAGCCACAGTTTACAGTCAGTGAGGGAAAATTGTAAAAATAATGATGCTAATAATTAATAGTAATTATGAGGTACTTGTAGTAAAAAAAATTACATGGTTCTTTCGTACCCGGGTTAATTATGCCAAAGCAAAAAAGCCATCATATCCACAGGCACACCTACCAGGTAATGGTTAAGGTTGTCCGCGTCGTCCACAATGATAACACTACTGAGAGAGTACTTTATGCTCTGCAGAAATACGCGCGACAGTTAAAACAATCACCAAAGCATGGCTCGTTTTTTGTTATAGGTATAATAATAAAATCTTTACTTGCAGGTGCAGGTTAAAGCATGTTGACGTTGTTCGGCATTACTTAATTTTATTCATCTTGCACTTTTTCGGCGGCTGTCTAGTTTTCTACAGCATCCTCCTTCTCAGTGGTAACATGAGGTAACTGAAGTATGTTCTCTTTTAAAGTACTTCCTTCCACAATATCAAGTGTTTTTGAAATAATTGTATTGTTCAAGCTTGGTTGTTAAGACGTTTGTCAATTGAATTTAATTGTATTGTTTGTTAAAACTCTGTTGTGTTTACGGTCACCTCATCTGAAAGGTCAAAAGGTAAGTATACCTAAGTTCACACGTCTTAATTGAATAGCCATACACCATCAACCATAACAAGTGTTAACTATAGGCTTCTTTAGTAACTGTTGCCCAACTTCAAACTTCAAACTTTACCAAATGCTGCCTTGTTTCCAACTTCGGTAACTCATGACTCATGAGTCCACTCATTAAAGGCACTCATTAAATTTCTTGTAATATTGAATATTATACAAGCAAAAAGTGACAACTAACAACCACTTTCACTTTAACCATGCTGTGGTTTCACGGTATAACTACAAAAATGTGCTTCCAAACATTGGTCCTTGGCCATGGGTATGGATATAATGCATAATGATTTAAATGTCTTAGATTTGTGAGCACTCACTTACAACTTACTTGGGCAAACAATTGCTTCTAAACGCACGTGCAGCAAATGTTTGTCATCCGTCTCACTAAATATTGTGTCTCTCAAATAAAAAAGAAATAATTACAGTTTCTGTAACTTAAACTTGTAATTTAAATTGTTTTAAACTATACAGTGGGACAAGAGTTGAGAGTAACTAAAGAACACCCAACCAACCAGTAACAGACAATAGACATAGCATGTATGTATTATGTTGTATGTATATTGTTTTTAATTGTTTTTGTCTTTTTTTAGCAAGGATAATACCAAAATCGGCAAAACACCCAATCACAATGCCAGTCCCTAAATGGAAAGTGCCCAAACCCGGGGAAGGCAACAGCTTAAGTGCGCAAGTGAAGGGTTTACAAAGCTCAGTTGAACAATGGGATGGTAGACTCAAAGAATTTGAAGAATCTCATAAAAGTTTAATGAGTCAACGTTAGTATTTTTACATTCCCTGTTATTTTATTATTTTACTTTAGTTTTTAAAGTTCTAATAGAATACTGACTTTACAAATAACATAATATATCATAGTTATATTTCCATTCATCTGTGCCGAATGCTGCATTCATTGTAAAATTTACTGACGACAATATTTGTGTAATGCTTTGTACACAGTTAACTAGTTATGTTTTAATACTTTTAATGTTATTGTTTTTATGTCTACAGATGATGCAAAAATTTCAAAGATGGCAACTAAATTAAAGGCTATACGTGTTAAATTAAAAACCGGGAATAAAAGGATAAAAACTTTAGAATCAAAACTTAAAGGTAATTCCAACGTTTTACTACCTTGAGGGAAACATTCATATCTGTTATAGCTGAAAAACTCCACGAGACCGGATGACCGAAGAAATTAGAGTCAGTTAGGCAGGCTAAAGTGCAAATGACCCAACGAAAAATTCTGTAACTGACACGAATGCCGACGATTTTCTGCAAAGAACACATTGCCCAAATATTCATCAAGCGGAGTGCAACCTAGACGAAGAAAAATTCGGCAAGCTACCCGAAGTTGCGTTGCGCACCACTTGTAGGAAATTCGGAAGTGTGGGTCTGTTGCAGAATGCGTCATTTGACATAGTGGCAGAATTTGTTGTTGGGTTGGATGGAATTTGATCTGCTGACCGGCGCTTAATTAGACCTGAATTTCTTCGAACATCTTCAAATTTGTTTTTCCTTCATTGATATTATTGCGTTTTGTAGATGCAGTTGAGAGCAACAACAGCAACCAGGATGCAGATGATCATATTGGTCGTGATATATTTCCAGAATCTAAATCTTTTCATGAAGAACCTAATGTCATGGGAAGTGGAAATGGGGATGTAGCTCAAGCTGACGAGGAAATACCTACTGTAGCCAAGCGCAAAAGGAAACGCGACTCTTCGCAAGGAAAACGGAAAAAACATATGGGTACCAAAAGATAATTTGTTTACTTGCTTTTAAGAGTGTTTTACTTCGCACTCCGGTTGTCAAGTTTCAAGTTGTATTATTGGTGGTTGTTGTTCTACGTATTAAAAATTTATGCAACAAATAATATTAACATTACCTAAAATTCGTATGTCTATTTTTTAAAACAATGCAGATAATCATGAAGAGGTTAGTGCTGCGTTTGAAGTCGACACCAACCGTGCAGTTTTGTCTAAACCTGACCCACAGAATGATTTCAGTCCAAAGGGTAAAAAAAATGCGACTACACATACGGGATTTCAAAAGAAAGAATTTTTTATAAGCGTTGAGAGAATGCAAGAATCCGAAATTTTAAAATTCAGCCCTAAAAAGAACGAAAGTGGGAATTCTGCAAACTCTGATACTGAAGCTAACAAGGAGAGTCCAATTTCAGTCAATAATGAAAGCGTAACTACAGGTAAACAAATCAGAAACGATATAATGATTTTGACGATTTATAGAATTCGATTATAGTTTGGTTCTTTTAAAAAACAGTCGTTGGTTTTAAATGGCATAAGTTGGTTATTATTTCGCTCCGAATGATCATCAGTTAAATTACTAATACTAATAACCAGTAACACACGCCATCGTGTTTTGTATCTAATAATTAAATTTTATTTCAAAACAACGCATGCTGTATAAACATACATAATATTTGTATTACAAATTTTGTCTTTCGTTAACGTAAATATATATTTATCAATAATAAATTAGCGCGAATAAGAAATAAATGAATTAATAGCCAAATGGAACGTAACACATTTTGGTGCTCCCATATTACCCAATTAAGCCAATGAAATGGAGACCAATTTCTGTAAACCAATTTTTGTAAACAATGTTTTTAGTGGAGAGTTAAAAACATTTTAATCCATGGTATATAATATGGATTGTAACACGGAATCAGCTGTAGCTTCTAATCTACTTGTTTTTTATCTCATTTTATAGGCCCATCAAAACTCAAAAATGTCAAAGAAACGAAATTGTCATGCAATATATGTGGAGAAACATTTCGTTACCGAACCGTTTTAAAAAAGCATCGGCGAAATTTTCACCGTAGCAAACGTTATTTATGTCCATATTGCAATGCTACTTTTGAGCGTTCCACGCAAGTCGCAGTACATATAGTTGTGCATTCAAGAGATCATACATGTTCATTGTGCACAGCGTCGTACAATTCAAAAGACGAATTAGCTAGGCACTTTAAATACACGAATCACCACGAAACTGATTCAGAAAGACCGTTCCAGTGCTCAGTTTGCTTGAAGAGTTTTTTAAGCTTTGTTCGCTTGGATCAGCATGCAATTTTGGCGCATGAAGTTGAACAATTTGCAAGTCACAAGTCAATAAACCAAGGCATTGCTGTTGAAAGTCCTTCATACGAATCCCTCGAACCATCAAAATCTGTTTTGAAAATACCTCAGGAATTTTACGACTTTTACGAGTGCCCTGTATGTGGCAAGAATTACAAAAGTCTACATCAAGTCGGTAAACATTTACGCAAACACGGTGGAAAAAACCTTAACACGCAAATTGGCAATGACAGCCAAATCGGGGTTGAACCCAATCCATTGAAAACGAATCCAGTTCAAGAGAATGACAGGCCACAAACGAAGAAATACAATGGCATTGACGTTGATCTTAAAATCCAAGAATCCTATAAAGCAGAACCACAAAAGTCTGTTCCAAGCCCGATTTTGGAGATACCCTCAGTACTTTGCTCCCAATCACCTGAAAGTACTCAAAATGGTGTTGCAGAATCAATAACTAGCACTGTTAAGAAAACTTATAAATGCCCGGCTTGCCACAAAAACTTTACCGAGGAAAAGAATTTCGGCGATCACAAGAAATTGCATGCAAGAGGTAGGGTTTATACTTGTCCTATTTGCACCAAAAGGCACACAGTCAAGTTAGCTCTTACTAAACATCTAAAATCTGAGCATCCTGACAAACACTGTCATGAATGCCCGGTTTGTGAGTCAATGCATTTCTCCATCAACAACCTCCACAGACACGTCAAGCGGCACAATGCTCAAGACACTTACAAATGTAATAAATGTGCCCAGTCTTTTCCTAACAGACACAACTGGAAAGATCATTTAGACGTGTGCGCAGTACTGGATGCCTATACAAATCAAAGTTCAAAAAATGCACAATGTAACAAAATTATTTCTACAGATCCCCCTAAATCTCCCAAAGCTAAATCTAGGAAAAAAGTTGTCCATAAGTGTGAAACATGCAGTGGTAACTTTTCCAGTGGTGGATCACTTCGAAGACATATAAAAAATGTACATCTGAAAGGAAAAACGCAGACCACCACATGTTCAAATGTTGTCAAAAACAAAATCAAACGTAAAATATTTTCAAAGATGCCGCAGCCAACCTCACAGCCTAAAAACGATCCCGAAGGCAAAGACGCTGAAAAAAAGACCATTGGTACTGTTATTACATGCCACAATACGCCAAATGGAAAAGGAAAGGAGAACTCTCGAGCTGAGGCCGAGCAATCCGTGAAATGCTTAACCTGTCAAAAAGTGTATGCTTCTCCAGCAAATTTAAGACGACATGAAAAAACTCACAAAGGAATTCGTTATAAATCCAGAACTATCCTTCCTGGTAAAAATTACGCTTGTAATTTCTGTAAAGAGTTGTACGTCACATGGGCTCAATTTCAAGATCACATGGGGGCTCATGAACAGTTATTTACTAAAATCAAGAAATTACCATCCGCCTTTCGTGGAAGGCCCTCTATTACCAAATTCCTTTGTTCTGAATGCAATAAAGAATGTGAAACTAGTGAAATTTTGAAAGTTCATTTTGCTAAAACTCACGCATGGAAGAAGAATTACAAATGTAAGATCAAATTGTGTGACCGTTCTTTTTGTACTAGTGAGGGTCTTCGCAGGCACAGCAAGTTACATCATAAGGCCAGGTTGGATATGGATGGTCTTTAGCGACAATGGGCAAATATCACAATTGAGTAGTTAAATCGTTAAATAGTTTGAAATAATTTTCAAGTAGACATGTTCAATTATTTAAGTATTTCAGTAAGATATGCATCTATACTGCATTACTGGTGCTATTTGTATTTTTTATGATGTCTTATTGTTATGCATTTGTAACATCAAAATCATGAGATGTAATCATAATTAATTTAGGTGGTAATTAAGATCTAATTTGTATGTTTTTCAAACATTATTAATTGTGGTTGCCTTAAATGCATGTAGAATTACAATACATTTTAATCATACTTTTGCAGTCAAATGAATATTACCTATATATATGTATTTGCTATTAATTTATAAGTTATGTCGTTATTATGTTGTGGGCTTTGGCATCGAGACTTTTTTGTTTTATTCTGCTGCAACAGGGGCTTGTGCAGTATAAGACAAGTAAGATTGAAAGATTCGTTATTGATTTGTGTGATGTTATCTTTATGATACAAAATGCATTGAATCATCAGGATAATCGTGTCCCAAAACCTCCAACTTTGCCAGGGGAAGGTCAGGGGTAAAAAAAAGAAATGACCCATCCTTTAACAATGGGAGATAGGGGTCAAAAACTTATTGCAAAATAGCAAAATAACTTTTGAAGGGTTTAGGTGGATTTGGCTGGGGCTAGGACTATTAGGTGGTTGCAGGGGTATGAATAATTAGTATTAGTTTACAATATGTTTAATTGAATTGTTAATTTTCTGTACTTTACATTTATAATATACATCTGTAAACAAATAATATAATATTCAATAACTTTTTCCTCGTATATATTTTACGGTAGTTCGTCTAACATCTAAATCAAGGATAGTTTTAGTGGTGTTTACTCAGTATTTATTGCGTTATTAGCAGTGTAAAAAGTAAATAGGTCTTCGGCGTTACTTTACAGAAATAAAGTCTTCAATAATGTTATTTCCTATCATGAAAAATAGTGTACTTTTAAAAATTATACAACAAAAATAAACTCAACTTTTTCTTCCAGAATCATTTTCGTGTTTTCAGATCAAAATAATTTTGCATGCTGCACTCAAGCATGAATTGTAATTATCTCACAGTTGGATGTAATTAAGCCATTTTTGCATGTACCAATGTTGTGCTATGAAACTGAATGCACCGTTAATGATGCGTGTGTGGCATGTGGTGCAATCCATACTTTAAAAATAACAAAAACATGTGTCTGGTGTATTCGTTTTGGTATGTGGGAGTTCGTATTAAGTTTCCTCATGGTGAAGCGTGAAGTTGAAGCTGTCATCGAATTCTATGGGGACGAAATTAATGTATAATAAATTATCGCAACGCACTGTAATTTGCAATTAATGTTCCTAATTTAACTAACAGAGTATGAATGAAAGTTTTGCAGTGAGTAGTTGTTACAAAGTTTCGGCCACTTTATTGTGAATTACAAAGTCACAAACATTCGTTATAAATATGAACAATCTCAGCTTTTATTTACTAAATTCAAAATCAGCATTCATTACAAATTCTTTTCCACGGCTGGGGAACAAAACCTACTTAGAGATTTTTTAGAAACTTAACAAAGCTTCTATTGAAATTAATTGTTAAGTAATTACTTGTAATAATTATTCCAGAGGTATATGAATATAAGACATACAGAAAAGAAAAAAAGAAAATTATTGGTTTACACGAAATATACTAAATACAGTAAGTAAAGCACTTTTCCAAAACAATAACTGCATACATAAAACTTTCTCAACCAATTTGAACTTCAATTTGTAGCAACTTGGAATAAACTTCGCTTGTCATGAAGTAGGGTATCATTCCACAGTAAGTAATAATAGTTCGAACTTTCTCCTTGATGTCCAACAAATAATCAATATCCGGATGTCCTCCTTCCGTAGGAATGAGTGAGGTCTTGCGGTCCGCTTTTAACTTATTGTACTTAGTTTGCAATGACTCCATCGTGGCAAGAATAACTTCCGGAATGTTCATTCTGATTTCGTCGGAATAGACGTGAAAGTTAGCTACGCATCTCTCGATGTCATCCTTCGCCATCGGGATGATTTTCATTCGCTCAATTATTCGGAAAGCATTCTCGTAGCGCTGAGCATGGTACTCATCAAAAAATGTCATCAAGTCGACGAGTATAAAAAATGTGGATGAGGCAGCCTTGTCAACAAGATGTGGTGTCGTTTTCTGGAACCTCTCGGCTAAATTCACGGCGAGGCGTTGGATCCTTTGACGTGCAGAATCAGGCAAGGGATTTTTACTCACGTTCAGGGCGACCAATCGTATCAGAATTTTCAGTACTTGTTCCGGTTTCCCTGCTAAATCATACAGCACCACAGCATCTTCCAATAGACCGTTGTTCTCCGACTCGGAAGCACAATACTCAATGATTGAGGAGGCATTAATGCCCATATTTTCCAATAAGCCCGGCGTTTTGCATCCGTCTGAACTTATGTAGCCAAAAAGAAGATTGAAATCTCGGGTCTCCATCACAAGTTCACTCACACATACTGCAAATAAATTCGCTCCATTCCCCTCAACAAAACTTCTTAAAAAGTACATGTAATTCAAAGCTTCTTTGGGAGCAATATTTTGAATAACTTTAGAAAATTTCGATATGAGATGGAAAAAGTTGAGACGCTTTATTCCTGGAGGGTCAGTATCGTTTCGAACCAAAAGATGACTTTTAGAATCACTTGTGAAGAGTATATTTAATTCACTAAGGACAATGGCAACATGAATGCCATGAATTTTCATGGAATTGACACGAGATAAAAACTCGATTGCAGCTTCAAATTGACCCGTGAGGAATAATGCTTCAAAGTACACCAGAGGCTGCCTGAATGCATCAAAATAGGACTCACCACACTTTTCAAGAATCATATTTTGAAATCCAGAGTAAGAAATGAAATCTGAATTAAATCTCGTTGCTGCATCCTCCCGAATTTGAGATAGTTTTAGCCACAAATAGTCATCTAAGCGGCTTACAACATCACCATGATCGTCATCCACGTCACATGCTCCAAAAATACAGTATAGCACTCTTTTATAAATATCCTGACAATTAGTTTTAAGGACTCGACGATATTCGAGACGAACTTTATACTCCCGGTCCTTGCTCAAACTTTCACAGTCGTTCTTCATATACTCTTCTAGCATTTCGAGGAACTCATTAGGTCCCAACGAATCTCGCATATACTTCACTGCGTCAGCAATTCGACCACATCGCAAGCAGTAATATATTATTGCCCAGACGGGACCTGAATCCCCCGGCCCTTCTTCCAAGCCAGGAGTGTTCCCTATCCCTTTAATCGTGATGAATCCCTTAATTAAGGGTATTACAGCGGGAGAACCTCCTAACTGAGACTTTGCCAAGTTGCTCCACACCTCTTGCTGAAGCATAATGAAATAATTCTTTTCCAAAAATTTCTTGGCTCTGCTTAGCAAGGACTTTGTCACTTTTTGACTGAGTCGCCGCTCAATCACGGACGGGGATGGATCATACGGTAAATTCGAAATCATACTCACAACACAGTCCCATAACTCCTCGATATTTTTGTCTCCGGAATTCTTGGCCGTCGTATGGAATTTCTCTAACAAATTAGGCTTTGGCAACCCATTTATAACAGCTTTGTTGTAGTTGTCAATTTCATGGGCATAAGTAACTTCGGTTTTACTGAGCAATGGTACGTCCTCCACAGTTTTACCACCGGATCTTGACTTCTGTGCATTAAACTCAACAGGCTTTAAAGAAGCTGTAAGTGAACTGAGAATTTCCTCTTTTTCAACTTTCCAATCCGTTTCCAAAGCCTCCCATATAGATTCCTCCAGCTGGTGCAAAAGCTGCTTGGATGAGCGATCGACTAGGGAAAGCTGAGCATTTTTGCGTTCGTTCTTTAAATACGTTTCAATGTCCAACTCCCCGGCTGATTCCACAGGTTCCAAACTGGCTCGGGTCATATAAAATGGATCTAGTTTTTCCGCAAATCTTGCTAAGTCCATTCCCTTTGAGCCAAGGAACACAGAAGCCTTTGTCTCAGCGTTGACTTGAGACACATCTTGGACAGTTCTATTTAAAAGATGCTGACCTGCCTCTAGAACTTGTCTTAAATTTCGATGTACCCTAGGTAGCTCTGTATTTGAATCTATTTCAGAATTCAATTGTTCCGCTTGCTGCAAAATATCTCCAAATCCAACGTCATCCTTTTCCATTATGCTGGCTCCCTTTTATTTTAAGAAGCTCTGAATAATCACAAATCAAAAGTCCAAAAATAAGATTTCAGGACAGTAGGCAATAGTAGTAAGATTCCAAAACTGTATACTTCAGAATCGGTTCATTTACTTGTTGTAGAATTAAAAGCATTGAAAAGTAATTCAGTGATAATGAGCTAATTTCAGTAAGTTTACAAAAAGAATCACATCCAACAACAACTTAGATACATTTTTCTGAATTTAATAAACACAAGACTTACGATTGGAATATTTGAAGTTTCTATTTCCTTGAAGTTGTGTTTCTGATTTTCCTTTTCTAATTATATTGAAGTATTGTCTAATTGCAGCCGTCTCTTCTTGACTTGTGACTTGACACAACGATTTATATATATATCAATATCCACAACTACAACTACAAGACTACAACCATGTGCAGCTCTTTAATTCTTGATTGTGACAGCTTAAAACACACAATAAGTGTTCAGTGTTTATTCCAAATTCTAAATGAACTGAATTTTTGAAACTACAATAGCATTTTTATTAAAATACAATATAATTAAATAATGAAAAACTTGCGTGCACGAGTTAATAATTTTAGTGTTAGGCTTTATTAAATAGGCATTCTGACACTGACTGTGACTGACTCCCATTCAGCATTTACACTTGTTAACTGGATGCGGCGGCAAGTCAAGTCGGCAAGAAAAAAATTTCTTGGTTTTTTCGGATTCGGAAGTATGCGCCAAGGAAATTATCGATGGTTTGGAAGGCGGTTTCTTTACGAATTTCCAGTGCACTGCAACTGCAGTGAACACACTTCACACAACGTGGTGAAGTGTGTGGTTTACTTTTCTTTCGATGTCAGTATGTCAGTCGTGTTGCAGTACTTAATTAATTGGAAATATTGGAATTTGCAGTTTAAATAAACTTTAAAGTGTGTCGTGTCCCCATAATTAAATCCATTCTCATTTCTGATGGTTTCCATTAAAGAATAAAGTGGTCGTGCTGTTTCTGGAATTAGGTAGTTACTTACTTTTAGTTTAAACTAACACTGAAGTTACAGTGCATATTATGTAAATAAAATAATATTGTTTGCACTAATTATTAATGGGTAATCGGTTGTTGCCGGTGAAGGGTAAAGTTCTTTTGGGCGACACTGCATTTGTAAAAGGGTTAATTAAAACAGAACTGTGTCCGGATTCTCGAGATTCTAAAGTAGATCGAAGGCTGTAGAAGTCAACCGAAAATCGAAGAGCTGTAACGAAAGCTGCACGGCTGTGACTGTAAGTCTTATTAGATTTAATAAATAATATCAAATACTATTATTGACTATAAGAAGTACCTAACAATATTAATATTTCGGGGTCCGGGACTCATTAACTTTACAATGTAGATTCAATTTAAATATTTGAGATAAATTCAGCAATCTTATTGTTTGGATTTGACGAAATATTATAAATCATAATAATGACTGGTTTAAAAAATTTAATGAATTTACTTAATTTGTTTCATTTTACTTCACCAGAAACTTAAACAAATGCCAGCTTTATTTATTCCACCCTTCGAAGAGCTTGTTCAATCGTCCAAATCGAAATCAGACATGCCTCCGCCTGAATTCGAATTTGAGCGGATTGAATCCGACGAAAATATTGGGATTCACCCGTACTGGCTTCGAGATATACAAGCAGGTGCCATCGAAGAGCTCCGGAAGGACCTTAAAAAATGGTCAACTCGTTACAAAGGATACTTGGTTGGATTTGAAGCGCCGGTTCAACTAGATTTCCCGGGTTCTAATGGAAAATATCCTCAGCCTTACATTTATTACAAGTTTCACGTGGTCCGCTACATATATAAACCCACAGTCGGCCAGCAACTTAAAGGACTTATAACTCTCACATCTCAAGATGCAGCAAGCTGTACCGTTTTTGATAAATTTACAGCCACAGTTTATCCACATGATCCCAAAGAGTTAGAAAAATGGAAGATTGGGGATACGATCGAATTCGAACTTGAATCTTTTGATACACTTCGTGAAGGTGTAATTCTGAGAGGAACGTCAACACGATAAGTACAAAAGAGGAAAAAAAATAAATATTACGTTACACATAAAATAACTATTAATAACGGATAAAACATAAAGCAACAGCATAAGTAAAACATAAATAAAATTAACATTTCTATATTTTGATTTCAATTTAACAAAAAAACTTATATAATTTTACATACAATTTGAATTTCATAAGAAAAATGTTGTGATGCATATATCAGTATATTTTAATATTATCTGCGACTGCGACAACATAATATAAACTTAGAATTTTAAGTAGTTTTAATTTAATTTCGCCAGTATCTTTCACACCACCCCCTCTACCTCCTTCTCTGCCACGACCATGATTACCATGTGGCTGTTTCCCAGCAGCCCCAGCATACGGGTTTCCATAAAACAGCTGTCCCTGGTAACTAGTTCCACTGGTTTGAGAATCCTCATCCGAACCACCCCCGTCATCGTCATCGTCCATGTCAGCCGGAAGCGTGAATGCCTTGTATTTCGTCGTTAGGATTTCACTGCTGCACATTATAAATTATAAAAATTGACATAACAAGAAATAATATTCTAAACAAAAAGCGAAGAAATGCTATAAAGCTAAACATTCGGAAAAGTAAGAAACTGCGGCTAAATAGATCGTAGTGTTTAATGTATCAGTCTTTCAAAATTCAAACTGTAATTTCGTTTCTTAACAAGATACACTATTATTACAAATAGTGGAGCAAAACACTTAGAATACCTTAGAAGACAACTTTCTTTACCACTTTCACTCCAATCAGTTGGTGGGTCCGGGATTATACAGTAAACACATTATATTCCAGGCGCCGTCCTCAAAGACTAAATGGAACAATAGAATATATACAAAAAAATGAATTACATAATGAAAAAGTAATTTGCTGCCAAAAATAATATTGCAAAAAACACACTACGTAGCTAATCGCAGTAATAAAGATACAAGTATAAATTATCTCCCCTTTTTAAAATTGAATGAAAATAATAAAATAAATTAAAATGGTGCATAAACTATGAAATAATTTGTGTTCCTATAACGGCTTACACACTTACATCGACAATGAATCTAAAATGCTCCTTAGGATATGAACAATCGTGTTTTCCATCAACAGAGACACTGTTAAATTTCGAATTTGACGGCGGTTCCGGCTCACTCTCTCCATAACTCCCACCCACCCCTCCGCCAAGGCTGAGTCCAACACTTCTAACTTCTAAATGTTTTCCAGTGTAGTATCCCCTCAAAGTAGTGTGAAGAAAATTTAAAAATTCAGCTGTTAACGTTTAATAATAACCAGTTAAATGTTGTTCAGAAATTAATGATGGCGTAACATATACTCATTCACTCGTATTATCTGCTCCCAAAATATGCATCATTGCTCTTAAACGGCTCAGAAGTTTTCTTCTGACTGTGTCAGCTTTTCTATATTTCAACAACACTTTTTATTGGAATTTCTCAAAACGAATAAGATTTTTTTTTAAATGAAAAACTGTCATGTTTTTGTTAGATTCCAATATCCATTACCGTTACCATTCGAACGGTGTATCGTGTGTCACTTGGGCTGGATATTCATATAAATTTTCTACTAGTTAAACAGAATTGAAAGTCTGAATTAATGGTGCTTTATCAAAATGTATTAATCTAAATATTAAAAAAATAATAAATTTAATGTCATATTTTTCTTAAAAAGCCTCTTAAAAAGACATTTATAAATCAATACAATTAGCTATACATGCTTTACATTAGTGCATACTTGCATACATGGAAACATTTATTAACGGTACAGAATAGTATAGCAATAGCTAATGGAATGGACAAATATGTATATGCCAATATGCATTGCTCTTAAACAACTCGGAAATGGTTTGAGTCTTCAGTATTGATTATTGATGTACCAAATTTTCTCTAATTAAATCTTTTTATACTGTTACTGGTACGCCAGACTGATACACGTTGATGTAATTATAAAAATAATGTTTTTCCTCTACTTATGGTAATGAATTACATATAACCTGTAGTCTGTAGTAATAGTATTGGAAGTTTGGAAGTGAAACAATGCTAAATAGACATATATATGAAGTGTACTCAGATACGACGATTTATTAGTTTTCAAGTCTTTATTTCAGGCAGGAAAAAGTAACATACTTGTAACAATAACTATACAGCTCATTTGTTTAAAATACATATATTAAGTACTTAAGAAACTTCAACAGAGCTAATGGATACAATTATGTACAATACTATGTCGTTGCGTTTGATGTACCATTAAATTCGTGAGTACATAGTGGAAATATATAATTTGATAAGTACCTATGTACTATTATTATACTTTAATACAGTCCATGAATGAACTACATTCGGAAGACGCCATTTCAAAATAGAATAAATCTACATGGGTAATCTCATATTATTATTCATATTATGATTAAATTATAGTCGTCAGTGCATAATAATATTTTGAGTTTAAAATACTAATAATACAATAACATTAAAGAAACAAGATTATATTTCAATGAAATTACAAAAATCCTTTTGAAACAATACTCTGTACATACTGTATACTTATAAAATAATTCTAAATTCATTCAAAGAAGCGAGTTACTAAGCTTCGATGCACTCATGAGTTAGTATGTAAGTAATTCATAAAACAAAAATAATAATACATATATGTATATTATCAATATATAATATACGTACCTACATAATATCAATACAATTAATACAATAGTACTTCTGAAGAACTGAAGAAATGATGCTAACAACAAAAAAGATATTGAAGTTGAAAATAATTCGAAAAAGTATAGACTACTATAAATTACACTACTATTTTTTCAAACTTGTTCTTGTCACTCGTCTAACTGACAGTTCCTTCGAATGTGATCGCGTTTTTGTTCTCATGTTTTCCTGTCTTGGAAGTTGAGAAATCATTTTGACATTCGTCCCAGTCCCAGAATGTGTTTTCTCATGGATTTGCAGATTTTCCTCAGACATGCACTGCCGTCCGCAGAACTGACACAAATGAAAACTGAGTGTATTGTTGGCGTGAGATTTAATATGTTTCTGAAAGGTAAATGCCTTGGAGCATTTTTTCCCGCAAGTTTCACACTTGTAGAATTTCTCCTTCCCATGAATTTCGTTCTTCTCGTCCTCAGATTTAATCAAATTAATATTTACATTAGCGTTCTCAACATCATCAATGTCATCAACATGGGTACTATGTGAAATTATCTGGGTGTCTGCTTCTTCGGGTGCTGTAATTTCCGGCTGTGGCTCGGGCAGATGGATTGAATGAGAACTGCTTTCCTGCCAAGCGGGAGTGGAAGTCGGCACTGGTACTGGAGCCGGACCTGCAACATTTTCTTCTGGAAGCTCACACACTTTTCCCGGACTTGGTTCGCACATACCGTTACCGCTACTACTAGCGCCGATGTCAAGTTCAACTTCCATTGTAGATTCCTCTGCCACGATTTGCGTCGTATCTTTAGCTGCATTCAGTAATGGTGTAATTTTTACTTTTTTGTGAACACTTTTGTGCTGAGTAAGGCTCCTTTTCGTTTTGCATACTTTAGGGCAAACATCACATTTATATTGGAAAGGTAAAGGCACAGTTAATCTCAGATTCGGACTTGTAGGCAAAACTTCGACTTTCACTTCTTTTGGAGTTGGACTGGTGCTACTGACGAGGAGGGAATCTTCTGGGAGGAGTACCGGATTTAATTTGTCAGTAACAGGAGTCACAGGAGGAATGGTATGAGTGACAGGGTCAGAATCAACTAAAGATTTAGCTTCTTCATTTTTCGTCGTATGAGGAGAAATCTTACCTCGTTTAAACACTGGATGATTTATTTCTTCTGTTTCTGACTTATTAGGCAGCATTGGTGATTGTAAAGATAATTGGAACGGCTTCACTACATTGTGAATACGCATATGTTGTGAAAGGCTTGTCTTTGTTTTACAAATTTTAGGGCAAATGTTGCACTGAAATGCTGTCGTGTTGACTTGAACGTTGGTGCTTTTAATATCTGCACTAATTAGGTCACCATCAGTAATTTCACCAATCATTTCGCCATGGCGCTTTCTTTTTTTTGCTACGTTTGGGTTAGGACTTTGCTCAGAATCAGGAGGAGTTTTTCTTTTCAAATTGTTTGTTTTGGAGGAGGGCGCAGTGGTGGAGCGTTTGCGTAAGCCATACCGGACTGACCCAGGACCAGTAGTATCTTCTTCGGACGTGTACTTTCGATTTAATGCCTGCTGTCGCAGCGTTAGACCTGACTGTAGGGTTCCAACTGTTACAGGCTTAGTTTTGGTGCTTGGATTTTGGTGAGACACACTACCGGCACCGGATCGGGATTTGGTACCAGCAGTTTTGGCCTTTTTTCGGTTTCTGGCTCTGGAGGAAGGTGTGCGCTTGCTCGTCTTCGTATCATGATTATGATTTTCGACGGTTCCTTGGTTTTGTTCCTGAACATTCTTTTCCTCTTTAACTACAATTTGGGTCCGGCAGCAATGCTCAGAGATGATGTGGTCGGTTAAGACCGAGCGTGAAATAAAGTAATTGTTGCAGTTAAGAGCATGACACTTATATTTGTGAAATTTAGAAGGCTCTGATGCCATAGCAGGAACACTCATGCCGTTTTCATCAACCAATCCGTCAGTCGTTATTTCGTCGTCAGAGAGTTCTAATATAAAACTGTCGCTTTCACTAGATTTAGATGATGCATGAGTTTCATTCTTATTAGTATCAACATCAACAGGTCTTTTACTATTGTCATCCTCCTCCATATTAGAAAGCTTTTCACCAGTAGCTGTGGTTGCTCCTGAGCTGCAATTACAGTTTGCAACACCACAACCACAGGGGACTTTGCTGGAGTTAGGGAAATCCGTCTCCATCGTACAGTTCTGTTTATCTGCAGAATCTGTACTGTTATGTGTATTTGCTTCCTCATTTCTAGCGAACTCAGAATTTGAAATTGGAGGAGAATTACTAGTGACAACTAAAGGAGCAACAGCAGCCTCGATTCCCTTTTCCTTTGAAATATTCCTGTCGTTGAAATTTTTATTTTCACTAATAATTTGATTCTTCGTTGGTTCTAGTTCTGGTTCTTGATGAGTTGGAGCATCTACTTCTCCGGATACTGCAGAAACTGAACTTGAAGTCGTTAAGTTTTGGATTTTGTTGAATGAAGATTTTATTTTGGGTGTCGATGCTTTGGGTTTAGATACAGATTTGACTATTTTATTTTCATTGCACTCACCCTCCGTTATGCTGCATCCTAATTTAGATGGAAAATCCTGAATGAGATTGGTTTCGATGTGAATATTGTTGATGATGGCGGTATTAGTAGCTGGAGTAGTAGAACTAGGCTGAATTAAGGGCATATCATTTTTTTGAACTGAAATGTCGGATTTCAAATTATTACGAGAAATGCTCAGATCTAGCGGGATGCCCGAGTTGTAATCGTCATCGCCACCGCATTCGTCATGGGCAGAGGTGCTTTCAGGTATTGGTACAGATTCTACATTAGAAATTAGTGCACGAGTATTACTGGAATTAAGAAGTGTCCTGTAAGAAAGGTCCAAAGGTGCAAGTATTTCAATTTCATTCCTTTTAGTTCCAGTTTTCTTCTTGCTGGCAGCTTCCCCTTTCGATTTGGCAGTCGCGGAAGAAATACTACAACCAGCAAAACCACGTCCAGGGTTTGTTGGAGTATGAACGTTATGGTGTTTCTCCTTCTCCGGTTGCACTCTGATATCTGCAGCTAAATTACTCGTGGAAATGTAGGTTGGTAATGGCTGCGTTTGCATTTCTATTCGTAACGGAGCTGGCGTTAATTTGGGTTTTGACATTGGCAGTCGACTATTTATTGTCAATGTATTTTGAAATTTCGATTCTGGGATTTTAATATCTTTCTTTTTTTTTAAGATACTCTTGGATTTAGTCAGTTTGAGAGTACTTGTACTTTTGAGTTGACGCTGACTAACCGAGCTTTTAACTTTTGCAGTGTTTAGGGATGAAATTGTTATAGGAATCGGGGATAGCAAACGACCTATGCCAAGTGTCAGTGACCCTTGCTCAGCTAAAGCTGTAGACAGTGGGTTATGAAAGGACAAGGAGGGCATTTGTCGAGCAGATTGCAACAACTTGGACTGCGGCTGCTTTCCCACTGTCAATTTTCGATGATTTATAATTTCACTTCCAGCTTCTGCACCACTTCGTTGGGAATTAGAAGTACCACTTTTGTTACAACTGCCACTGGTTTGGCTCTGATTCTGATTTGAGGATGCCGACGGGATTTTTATCACGGAAGCTTCATCATTATTTGGAATAGGATATGATGGACTGAGTCTTTCTACCGTTAGATTTAAAGTTGTAGTACAAATACGCTCACTTTTCTGCTCCACTAGTTTTGAAATGATAGTTCCAGTAGTGGACAGTGTATCTGTAGGGCCAGGGTTAAGGCAAGGGTCAGGGTTCGTCACCTCAGATGAGCGTAATAGTGATGCGTTTTGAATCTGATTATTGATAACGTTGGCATCGGTTACTCCAGGATTTTCGGTAACTTCAGTTTCAACTTCGTTTTTGTCTCCAAAATTTTCAATTCCACCACTTTTATTTTCATGTTTAGCTGAAGCAATGGACAACGGAAGTTTGGATACTAACATGAAGCCTTGATTAATACATGAGCTATCCTCTGTTGTAATAATTATAGGATTGCTACAATTAGAATCTTCCTGCTCCAGGGGTGACTTCGACTTTTCAATAATCTGATGTTTCTTGAGATTCAGTTTTATTCCATTACTCTTCGGTCGTTTCTTTTGAATTGGTGTCTTAAGAGTAGGACTTATTACAGATTGTATTTCTTGGTCAGTTAAGCGTGTCACTTGAACAAATAGGTCTTTGTCAGGAATCATTTCCCCGGTTTCCCTGTCCATGTCGGCTGATACAACTTCGGGAATAGTTGGCACGGGAATATTCTGTTGTTTCTCACCCTGTTCACTAGTATCAATGCTGGCAAGGCTTCCCCCGCCTCCGTCGCAAAGTAATTCAACTTCCGATACTGGAGCAGTGTCAATGCCTGTAACATTGAGATTTCTACTGTCGCCTTCGCCGTCATTGGTAGCCACACTTGACAATTTTATTTCATCTTTACTCAAGTTTAGTTGAGACGTGACGTCTTGAGATGTCGAAGAACTGTTCTCTGCTTCATCGCAATCGTTAATGACATTATGGGTAGTAAGATCCCCCTTATACTGTATGCCCTTGGAATTACTGAAACTGTCAAGCTCATTTTGAATTTTATTTCCCGAAACTGTGATAGAATGAGACGTTTTTGGTGAGCACAGATTTAAAATTGGTTCAATATGTTCAGGAGAATTTGAAGCCACTGCGGCCAGTGTCACTGTTGCAGGTGCGCTACAACATTCAGAATCCGGATTAGGTCTGCTTTGCCTGGAAGTAAAAGTAAAGATTAAACAGTGTTTAGCCGAAAAAATGTGGTAATATGCAAAAGTTCACCAAAACACATTTAAGGTTAAAAATAATATTAGAATGCATTGATGAAACTAAAACTATGAATTAGAGATAATGTAATTTACCGAAGCATTAGCTTTTTAACAATTTGCTCTATTTGAGTTGAGGATTTTTTGATGGGTGAATAAACGTTGAGTTGCTTGTCCGTCAGCCTGGTCACACGCACGTACGCATCTTTCAAGACAACGGGAACCTCCGGAAGACAATCATCAGTATTGTTTTCGGGATTGTTCTTCCCCATTTCGATCTGGTGGCATTCCCTAGTTTCAAGTATTTCGGTTTCAGAGCCCAAGGAAATGGGAACCACCTGTTGATCTACATCCATAGGGGATTCTTCTATAGAATTATTAGATGTGGTGGAATTATCGTCGTTTTCGTCGACAGCAGCATTTGAAAAAGAAAGTTTTCGTTTCGCCTGTGACTTGGGTTTATAATTTGGCTGCTGAACAGTCTCATGCTCATGAAGGATTTTCGAGCCTTCGCTACCGCTTTCAACTATATGGTTTAAGGCAGAATTTTTAGGTGAAATAAGTTTGATTTTGTTAGTTTTTTCATCTGTGATGTGTGCATCGCCGCTTTTACTGGAAGATAGAGACACTTTTCCATCAGATGAACTCGTAGTTTGTTTTGTAAGAGAACACAATTTTTGTACAGGCACATATTCCATTTGATGGCTTGTCCCGGAGCCTGGCAAGGAGTTACCTACTTCAACTTCAGACATCGACTTCGAGATTTTCGCATTTTTTAGTGGGGAAGGAGAAAATGCCAACAGGTGTGGAGAAAGCAATGAATCTTTAGCAGGCTGAGAATGGACCGGTGAAGAACCTCTGTACAAAATAAAAAAGAAAGATTTATGAATAGTAGTACATACAGTTTTGTATAAGTATTTTTAAAAACCTGACAAGTTAATAAATATTAAATAAATTTAAAATGAACGCTCAGCTACAATCAATTTGCGTGTGTTACTCTGTTATGTGGATCAACACCTCACTATAATAATTAACTACAAACTTCACGGAGATGTAATTTCAATTTACTGTTTATAACCTATTTCCAGTTAAGCCAGAAAATTCTGGTGAGCTATTCTGATCTATAAAAATATAGTTAATTATTTATAATCCATGGCATTGCATCCTAGCTATTTCAATACGATGGTGCTCAACACTCCTCGAAGATTTGTCCGTTTTTACACAATTCTGAATGACTTATTACATCTACTATACTATACTGGCACGAAACACATTATTTGTGCAAAAATGAACTGTAAATGCTGATTTTTCATACCTTGATTTTGATTTCGTGATGCTGTGTTCCGATATGGCACATTTTATTCTCATAATACAAAACACGTTACTTTTCGATTTAAAATATTAATAATTACAGTATGTGTCACTACCACAGCTGACAGTCCAATGACACATCCAGTCAGCGGTTGGTGATAGTAAATTTAGTTATTTGAAAGCACATTAATTGGGTGCAAGCAACAAGACCTATGTTGTATGTTATGTAATAATGATTATTATGAACTAAACAGAATGATCAACATATATTACGAATTACATTTGATATTCTACGCTGTACGTTCAAAGTTCGTTTTGTCATTTAGTATAAACACCTATTAAAATAATTACCCCATTACTTAAAGCTCTAGAGCTTCACATGTTTGATATTGCATCATCTCTTATTTCAAGCTTAACACCTTGTACAATTATGAATTATTACTACCTTCAAGTTTAATGAATGTAAGTTGAAATTGTAAAATTAAGCATGAATTGACGGATACTGATAAACCCAGTCAGTTGTCAGTAGTCAGAATAAGCTGGTTCTGGTTGCCTGACGCCTGACAATCCGGGTATTAATCCTTAGCTGTTTCTACAGTTTGCAGTTCTTGATGACTGACAACTGGTATCATAAATATATATGTAGGTACTTAATACCGTCGTGCAGGTAAAATAAATAACGAATAAAGATGAAAAAAGTAATTAATTAATGCCCTAGACGGAGGTAAGAGTATATTTGATATGGAATTTCTTATATCTATGTGGACTTTTAGTGTCTTTAAGAACAATACAATAATAAATAATAACCCAACAATAAACACTTGAACTTACGACATAATTTCCTTCCCGTCTTTCTTCTTTCGATTCTCCTCCATAATAGCCCTCAATCTCCTGGCTGCCGCGGCTTCACGGATCTCCACAATGTGATTTTCAATACGATGCTCCCGTAATTCATTCTTCAGACGAAAAGATCTCTCACACAATTTACACGGGAACCAAATAGTAGGATCAAATTGGAGCTGGGGGGAGTCGGATTCACTCATGCTTTAAGAATGTATTATTATTATCGCTCACTTTGATATTAAAATGTAAACGCTACACTCCAGTGACAGCTGCTCTTTACAACATGATTATCATAATCACCATTCAAGAATATTCATTACACAAATCTCAATAATTGATAATAAATACTGAGATAATAACTATCATAATAAATGCTGAGTATATATTATAGTTCATCTCAGTACTTCAGTCTTTTTGTTCACAGAATCCCTATTTAGAGAAGCGTGTATGTAGTATGCTTTCAGTGCCTTTCAGCCGCCAACAACTACCACCACTATGTATGTAAGAAGTACTTTGTACTACTGTACAATGAAGTCATTTATACATATCTACATACCAAGAAGGGAAGACGCACATGAAGATCCTGAACTGAAGAAGATCGAGATCGAACCACTTGCACTTACACCACAGCACAACCAACATCCACAGATGAAGTCTACTCCACTCCGCCGTCCGCCGTTGCTGACTGAAGATACTCGGTATTATGGCTATGGCTATGCAAACTGTTGAATGGAAAGGAAAACTACAACCTAAGTACTTACTTACTACACAAACCCGAAACAACTTTTACAACAAACTGTGATCTATTATTTGTGTGCCGTAGGTACTTCCGTTGTGCTTACAAACTTACTACTGAAGCAAAAGTGAAAGTCACTCTTACCACATCATACACTCCCACATACGTCTTATTTTTACAGTCCCCTTCGTCAACTTCTTTTCTTGTTTGATTTCAGTTTTCTATTTAAATACGTTGACAAGACGTTCATCCGACTCGGCAACGTGCAACAGTCAAGTTTGAACGCAGAAAAGTAGGTTGACAAAACAAACGACAAATCGGTTCGAAAGGTTGGCGCCTATGCGTGTACTGGCGCCGTGAAAGTCTTTTAATTAGGCACCTACGCAACTTATCCAGTACCAGTACCCTATGCATTGGTAAGGTGGTACTTATAAGTACCTACTACCAGGCCCAGACGAAGGAATTGCTTTTAGGCAGCTATTTGTTTCCATACAAAAACTACCATTTTGATTTTATTGATGGTTTTCTTTGCTAAAGCAAAATGTTGCATTTACATGTTTTAGAAAAGTGGAAAACGTTCTATTTAGTACATGTTTTGAGAAAAGTGGAAAATGTTTTATTTGCATGTTTTTGAAATGTAAACAAAATTTATTTGCATGTTTTTTGAAAAGTGCAAAATGTTCTTTTTACTTGATTCAGAAAAGAGCAAAATGTTCTATTTACATGTTTTGAGAAAAATGGAAAATGTTCTATTTACATGTTTTGAGAAAAATGGAAAATGTTTCATTTTCATGTTTTTGAAATGCACACAAAATTTTAATGGCATGTTTTTGAAATGAAATTCTTGACTCACAAATTTTTTAAATGTGTTTTTTCCATATTTACATGTTTTTTGAAAATTCAGGTAGCGGGGCGGGGGCTGCCTGCGCTGGCCGCATTATCCGGCCCTGCCTACTACTGTTGCAACTTACGCATCACTTAAAGTAGATCGTTCTTTTTCGTTATGGGATATAATATGTAACATTTTGGAAAGTTTTGGGCACAACTACAATAACAATAACTGTGCACAATCACAGATTGTTCTTCCATGTTAAATCCCATGCCCATAAGAAAAAAGAACAATTGTGCACAACTTACTGCGGTAGTAGGTGTCTAGTCTAGTAACAGTTACAGTTACTTATTAATTAGTAAGTATTTATAACTTTTACTTATATTTTAGTAGTAAGCCTCATGGTGATCGGTCCGGTGCATATAGTATTACAAAATGTTAATTTTAAATTCGAGTTTAATAAATTGTAATAAACTATTTCATATTATTACATCGTAACTGTTGCCTAAAAAACAATTCTGTCTCTGTGCAGAACCCATCGCTGTCAACACAAACCATTTACCACACAACCTCCTGTATGGCAGTTAGGTCAAACTTTGCTTCAGAACTGTGAATAGTTGTAGACACCGGAGTATAAAAAAGCAAAAGCATCCTCATTTTATCCAATGCTGTATAAAGACCTCGGGAGTTAAAAGAGACCCGAGAGGTTTTAGAGGATTCACTGACTGTATGTATAGTTAGCTAAAACCTAGGTTATTACGTACGCTTACTGAATCAGCTTCGGTCGGAATATGGAATTAATGCAAAATGCAATCAGAAAATACATTGGGGTAGAATGAGAATTCATCAAATGACTTTTTAAGTATAGGTACTTAAGTGCCTAGCTACCGTATTTCCTGTAATAGTACACGGGGTGTTCTATTCAAATTCCGACCTCCCAGACCCGTGTACTATTACAGACCAGGGTTCGGAAAATGCCACCTTTTTGTACAAAATACCATGACACTGGCATATGCTGGTAAATACCGGTATATACCGGTATAAATTGGCAAATACTGGTAAATACTTATGTACGCTTAAACTTTGAAACACAGCTGCTAATTCAATTATAGTTAAAAACCAGTAGTATTTAATTTATTATATAGTGCAGTAAAAATATCTGTAATGCTGAATTACGTCATAATGGCAAAATCAAGTTGACCATTCTGCCACTTTCAATACCATATACAATAGGCCTAAAATCTTTTTTTTAAGGATTTTGAAAGCAACTATTTGAACACTGAATTTATATATGATACATCTGAAACACATTTGAAAATTTTAGTAAATTCTTGATTTTTTCAAAACATTTATAATTCTTGATTTCGACACTCTTAGTCTTTTCATGAATTTTTCAATTTCTATTTAGTGCACAAAATCATATTGTTTTATGTAGAAAAACTTAATCGTTATAGTGTTTAGTCACTTTATAGTTGCATCTACTTAGCATGCCTAGACAAAACAATTTAGAACATGTCTAGTAAAACTAAAATTGTTTTACATACTGCACTATGAAATAATAGTAGCATACAAAAATAGTTTCTTTTGGTATTTTTGTTAGAAATTTAGTTTTCCTTTAATTTATTCCTCGTCAGTGATTGTATAAAGCCAGTATATGCCAAGAAGAAATTCAAAAGTTTTTTCAATTTACCACTTTATACCAGTATGTGCCAATGTGCCACTAAAACAGTATTTACCACCACTGGTATTTACCGGTATTTACCATGGTATTTACCACTTCCGAACCCTGTTACAGACCCATGTATTAATACAGACCCGTGTACCTTAAGTACCGTAAGCCGTGTAATACAACGCTCCGAGACCCCCAGTAACTCATCTCCCGGTTACTATTTGAACCCTTGGTATTTATTCTCAAAATTGGTAATCAGAATTTAGAAAATTTAGGTTTGGATAGTAGATGTTTATAATTATTGCGATAGGGCGAGTAACTATAATCGCTCAGTTTTTATTAAAACGAAAACATTGACGCTAATAATAATTGACGTTTGTATTACATGGAAACACTAACCTTCCTCTTCGATGCAAGGAGTTCCTTTTCTACCTGTGCGAATGTTTTCCTGCTAAAATCTGAACTATCACAATTACGAGAATCTACCCTAAATTTGCAGATAGCATACCATTAACTTACTAGTTAGCCAGAATCATGACATGCTATGCACCCTTAGAATTGCAGAGAAAGGAGCGGCCAAAACAATAAAAAAATAAAAATATAAATAAAACAATCAGGTATATTATGTGGTTGACTGACGTACAATAGCATTTATAGCACTAAAATTACTCATCGTCAGTTAATGTCCAAATAGACTTTATGACTGAGCAGTGTACAAATAATTAACAATGCAATCTCAAAAAATATTACAACAGAAATCGCTAGAGTTGATATTGAGTAGAATATAAGGGAGCTTATGATCTGAATTTTAATGTAAATACATTTTTTGTAGCAATTCCTTTTTCGGATTTCTTACCCGGAAACTATTTCCTTTTTTTGGCTTGCGGACCCCGACGATGGCTAATCGAGCCCCGGTAACTAATTTTGCACAGGCGATTAATCGGATGAATACGGTAACTAGCTGTAGAGGAATTATTTCTAAGGCAAATGAACCACGGGCAGACTGGCCGTAAGGAAGTTTGGGCAATTCCAATGTCCGCATGAGCTCCGTGTATGCGCATTACGGAAACGCAAGCTTGGTATCCACCGGTGTCCAATTTGGGCTTTTTGGTCGCCTGACTGATATTTATCTACCGTATTTCCTGTTATAGTACACGGGGTGTACTATTACAGGAAAGGTTCAATCACAAAAATTCAGACCTCTCTGTCCAGCATAACTTTGCAAGCATGTCCACTAAAACTGGCCCATGGACTGCCATATAATAGTTTGTAAAATAGACCCGTTTACTATTTCAATTTGTATCACACAGACCCGTGCACGACGTGTTGAATTTGGACCCGTGTACTATTACAGGCCCGTGGTCTATTTCAGGAAAACCTATATATACTGATATTTCTCTTACTATGTGAATTGTAACTATGTACCGTAATGCTTCTAATAACTCCCAGGGGTCTCTAATAACAATAACTTTGGGGTCTCTAGCATTGAATCAGATGGAGAGGATTCTTTTATGTTTTGATTTCTAATTTCTAATAGCTCCTGGGTCTAAATCAAAGTTTGACTTAAGTCCTACCGGGAGTTGACTTTGACTTGGTGCAGGTGACGTATGGTTCCTCCGCGACCGATTCCTCCTGCCCTTAATTTCTCAAAAATGTTTTTTCTTGTTGTTTACCATCACGAATAATCGTGCTTCCTGTGGCTTGCCTTTGCTTTTCGAGTTTTATTTTGCTTTTGGGATATCTTTTTGACTTTCATTTCCCTGAGAATGAAACATTTTCTCGTGAATCTGTCTTGTTCGTCCTACAACGACGTGTGAGGTGTTAGCGTGTGTTTCTTGGTTCATTCTGCTTCTTTTGATACCTTGCAGTCCTTCGCCCAAATGTATAATGGCTGCCATCGCCATGGGCCCCTTTTTTCCTATTTTTCTGTGAATTTAGGTTCTGTTGAGCTTAAAATTTCATACCCTGTTTGCAAACCTGTCATATACGTCGTTAAGGTATCAAAATTTGCGCAATCGTTTTTCTTCTTCTTTGAGTGCATGGTTTTTTTCTGTTTTCAGACCGCGAGTCTGTATTTTTTGCCCTGCCGTTTTTCCTTATTTGTTTTACAATTTGTCTTTGAAGCTCATTTTCAACTCAATTATTTTTGTTTACCAGTTGTTATTTCATGTCTTAATTATTGTAATTATATATAGTACTGGTAAGAATTTGGTAAGGAATATTTTTTTCCTTACTTTTATTTTTTCCTTACCTACCCCTTACCTTACTTTTTGGCTTAAATTTCTTACCTTACCTACTTTGTAAGCTTACTTTGTGGGTAAGGTCCCACCTTTGGTTCCTTGTGCTACGGCTAGATTCCAGCGTATGACTACTCAGCAACTTAGAGGACTTATAACTCTCACATCTCAAGATGCAGCAAACTGTACTGTTTTTGATAAATTCACAGCCACAGTTTATCCAAATGATCCCAAAGAGTTAATTAAAACACCGTTATTTTGAAAACGTTTTGTGATAATGATGGCGCGTTCCGTTAATTTAATTCTGCTAGTGATTACCTTTCGAATGATATGCGACTTATTGAAATTATTCCAGTAATGAAAAATTTTCAAAATTCTAGTAAATTATGTAAATAGGTAGGTAGTAATAACGAATACAAAATAAAACAACAGCTTAGGTAAAAAAAAAATGAAATTATCATTTCTATGTATATATTTTGATTTCAATGATTTTGCAGTTTACTTGCTACACAATAGTATCATGTGTATAAGGTCAATGAGATGTCAGTTGTTTTATTTAAAAGAAATCACGTCAATCAAAAAACATGTATAATTTTACATACAATTTAAATTTCATATGAAAGATGTTGTGATGCATATATTAGTAATTCTTACTATTATCTGCGACAACATAATATAAACTTAAAATTTTAAATAGTTTTAATTTAATTTATTTTAATTTCGCCAGTATCTTTCACCACCACCTCTACCTCCTTCTCTGCCACGACCATGATAACCATGTGGCTGTTTCCCAGGAGCCCCAGCATACGCGTTTCCATCAAACAACTGTCCCTGGTAACTAGTTCCACTGGTTTGAGAATCCTCATCCGAACCACCACCGTCATCTTCATCGCCCATGTCAGACGGAAGCATAAACGCCTTGTATTCCGTCGTTAGAATTTCAGTAATTGTGCTGCACATAATAAAAAATATAAAAATTGGCCTATTTTAAGAAATATATGCTAAACGAAAAGCAAAGTAATACTATAAAGCTAAACATTCGGAAAAGTAAGAAACTGCGGCTATATTTTAGATCGTGGCGTTTAATTTATCAGTCTTTCAAAATTCAAACTAATTTCACTTCTTAACAAGAAGTACTGTTATATTACAAATATGGTCTGTCAAGAACCAAAATGACCCATTTCCATTTTTAGATAAAAACATTATGTACTATCTACAAAAATATTGAAATATGTCTTGAAAGCATTTAAATAGACCATTTTGCACTTTTCAAAACCACGTAAATAGCACATTTTACAATTTTCAAAACCACGTAAATAGCATATTTTACACTTTTCAATAACATTAAATAGACCATTTTGCACTTTTCAAAAACATGTAAATGTAAATAGAACACTTGACACTTTTTAAAAACATGTAAACAGAACATTTGACACTTTTCAAAAACATGTAAATAGAACATTTAACACTTCTCAAAAAACATGTAAATAGAACATTTGACACTTTTCAAAAAACATGTAAATAGAACATTTGACACCTTTCAAAAATATGTAAATAGATTAATTTGCACTTTTCAAAAACTCCTAAATTAACATTTTACGCATATTTCTCATTTTGTTTTTATGACATAGCTCATTTTGATTCGAGTTTAAATTGGAAATGGGACATTTTGGTTCTTCACAGACGAAATCTGTAGTGAAGCAAAATACTTTATTACTTTAGAAGGCAACTTTCTTTAGCACTTTCACTCCAATCAGTAGGTCCTGGATTATTCACTTTATATTCCAGAAATTCTTCCAGGGATGTTCTTAAAGACTAAATGGAAAAAATGATAAATCCATTTGATACCAAAAATAATGAAATGCAAAAAAAGCATTACATACATAGCTTAACGCAATGATAGAAATGGAAGTATTAATTATCTTTCTTCTTTTTAAAACTAAATCAAAATAATAAAATAAATTAAAATGGTGCATAAAAACTGTGAAATAATTTGTATTCCTATAACGGCTTACACACTTACATCGACAATGAATCTAAAATTTTGCTCCTTAGGATATGAAAAATCGTATTTTCCATCAACAGAGACGCTGTTAAATTTCGAACTTGACTCCGGTTCCTCAGTCTCTCCATAACTCCCACCCACCCCTTCGCCAAGGCTGAGCCCAACACTTCTAGGAGGTGTTTTCCAGTGTAGTCTCCCCCCAAAGAAAATGAGTGCAAAGGGATTGATCATGGTCGTGTCATGAAGGAAAATATTTGAGGATTTAACTTTTTTAAAATAGACCATGTATGGACTCTCGAATTTTCTTTCCTCGATATTAACACTGCCTGGATGAAACTTGACCTTTTGATGACCACACCTGAGAGCAACCCTCCCACTCCGCCCCATAAAGTTAATCTGAACAACATTTGGATAGAGACCAGCCGCAGTAAGAGCAGTTATAATGCCTAAATTATTTGAATTCCTGTTGAGATCCGTCGTCTTGTAATTGCTACTGGAAAGGAAGCCCAGCTTCACTAAATAGTCGGCAAACTGTCCTTTCATATTGATGAGCATTTTGAGAGTATTCTCGGATAGAAAATTTTGATAGCAGAATTTCCGTTCCCATCTCTCTTCCCTGGCTTTTTCATAAGCTTGAATAACTCTAGCTAAAATCACATGGTCGGATTTGCTTTGCCCAGAGAAGCGCTTTCGGATTTCATTGACTTGCTGCTCCTTTCCCAAGGGGACATAGAATGGGTCTTTAAAGGAGAGACTGGCTGCAATGGAAAATATTGGGTCTGCACATGAGAATATTGAGCCCATTAATATCATTTTGCCTGTTTGAGGATCCATGGGTAGGTTGGCTAAATGAAAGCCTAAAGGAGTTAGTTTTTCGTCTTGCGTATCGTAAATGGCTTGAAGTTCGACGAGGCGCTCCAGTGCTAAACTCATCGACCTGTCCGAAGGTGGATTCATGAGCCTCTTGAGGAAATTTGCTTTACCCAAATGTAGGATTTTAATTTGTAGGATCACTTCTTCCAATCTTGTACGAAGTATTTCTGGCTTTTTAAATTTTTCTAAAATTGAAGCCCTAGCCCTTGAAAAAAGATGGTAGACGACGCCTTCCTGGACCCGGCCAGCTCTCCCACGCCTCTGCGTCGCATTCGCTTGACTTACACACTCTACATCCAGAGTAGCTAGATTTAATGATTCGTCGAAATTCCCAAGTTTAATCTTCCCCGAGTCAATCACAAAGACAACGTCATCAATGGTTATTGAGGTCTCGGCAATTTGAGTTGCAATCACAATTTTACGGATGCCTTGTGGAGGGCGAGAAAAAATCTCCTTCTGATTGACTGTGGGCATCATTGAGTGGAGTGGATAGATTCTGAAAGCACTGGATGGGAATTTCTCACTTTCGTTCAAAGCATTAGTTAATTTTGAAATGACATCCCAACCAGTCACAAAGATGAGAATGGCTCCGTATTTAGTATCAGTCCTACAAATATGCTCTATTAATGACTGGATAAAATCTACGTTTAATTCTTCACTTGACGGATTCTGTAATTCAGTTAAAACGCGGGCTGAGTATAGATTTTGTCCAGTATTTCGAAGATCTTGAATATAAGGTTTAATCATTTTCTGAAAGTTCTCAGTTTTCTCGTCAAAGTAATTGTTTCTTCGGAAGCCGCCGCCGCCGCCGCCACGTCTTTGTAATTCATCCTCGTGTTGAGAAAAGGAGAACTTAGTATGTGCAAGTGCATCTTCGAGATAGTACTCTGTGATGGGGTATGTAAATCCAGGGATATTTAAAATTGGGGCATTATTATAGTACTCACTAAATTCCCGAGCATTCATTGTGGCTGACATGAGGATTACTTTCAGTTTTGGTCGACGTTGTAAAATATCCTTGAGGATAGTGATAAGAAAATCTGAATGGATGGAACGCTCGTGAATTTCATCGATGATGAGATGAGAGACATTCTCGAGATTTGGATGGTTCTTCATGCATTGGAATATTATACCAGTTGTCATAAATGTGATTGTTCCGGAAGTTCGACAAGGATAGCGACTTTCAAGCCGAATACAATATCCAACTGAGTTCCCAATCGACTCGTCCCTCTCATTAGCAACTCGCTCTGCTACAGTAATTGCACTTATACGACGAGGCTGTGTACAAATTATGTTGCACTTCGAACCACGATTTGCATTTATTTCAGAGTCTAAAATGAATTGGCCCACTTGTGTAGTTTTACCACATCCCGTTTCACCACTTATAATGACCACCTATATAGAATCCCAAATATATCAAAAATAGGAATAAATATTTTTTAACACTATTAACTGTATTCATTATTTCATCTAATTTAATAATTATACTTTGGAGTATTAGGTTTGTAATAAAATTCGGAGGGAAATAATATTATACTTGATTTTCCTGGACACATTCCACGATCTTTTGTCGCAAGCCATGAGCAGGAAGAGACTGTCTAAACTTTTGCATATTTTGGTAACTTGGGGAACTGTGCTTATCTTCCCATTCTTGTTTCAGTTTTGCATCCATGGATGGATCGGATTTAGCTGAAAAAAGCTGATGGAAATCTTCCGAATGAGTATCTAACGACTCCTTTTCATTTTCTTCTTTAAATTTAACCGATCTTCCTTGGTATTCGCTTACACGCTCATTGGCTATAAAAATAAAAATAAAATAATACAGAGTTGTAGTGGGATTGAAAACACACTACACTAAACGATACATGAACTAAAAATACAAAATTAAAAAATTCACGAGCGTTTTTGCATTGCTTCTTCTAAAGTTTCTATTTTTAAGCCCATAATATAAATATGTAAGTAAAGTAGGTACCTGCTAAATTTTTTTGGTAGCGAAGTTGGAAATGAACAGAGGATTTTGTTTCATCATATGGTGTTTGATTTAGCTTCATTATTAATTTTGTGAGACGTTCCTGGCGGTCCGGAGTCAGAGCACAGCTGAATTTCTATTAGAAAACATTATTATTAGTGATTTTAAAATTAATTTGAATTTAACTAAAATACTAACAGAACTGCACAACAAATATTATTGACATTGATGAGGAAATAATTACATCACGGATGGCAGCCTCAGTTTCAGATTTAATTTGCTGATTTTCGCGAGCTGCACGATCTCTATAAAATAGCCCTATTGCTTTTCCTCTCAAATGAGGCGGTCGACCACCACGACCACCACCTCCACCGCTACCACCAGGTCGCTGCCCGTCGAAATTTCTTTAAAAAAATATTCAAAATCCATATAGTGCAAATCCATATTTTGCTCAATTTTCATTATAGGTATAATTCTATCTAAAATGTACAAAGGCATAAGCTTTAAAATAATGTTGGCATATTTAATTTTGCCAATTAATATTTAATATGCTGTCACACAATTTATAAAAATTTACATAATGGCATTTTATAATAATATGAACATGAACAACAATGTCTATATGCAATATACAGTTCATCCCGAACTTTAATTTTTTAAAACATGGCAATTTTTACCCTTCGTCTCTATTGTATCTTCCTCTTCCCCCAGCTCTACCACGTCCCCGTCGGTGACCATGATGATAATGCTCGCTTTCCCCAGAAGCAGAGGCAGAGGCCGTAGAGGTTGAGGTACTGTGATATCCACGTCCACCTCTTCTATCGTCACTCGACATTTTTAAAGCCCTTAAATCTGTGGGGGTAAAAAAGAAAAGATAGATATAAAATATATGAATTACATGCTAAAATATGTTTAGTAGGTGTCAGACCAAACTAGTAACTAGTAGTCCATTAAGTCAATTCATGATATTTAATATACATAAGTAAATATACACGAATGAATGGTACATATAGGGCCATATATAGCTATAGCTATAAGTATCAATCGCGATTCAAAATACTAGAACAAATTCGGAAGTAAACATAGGTATACCTATATGGATTATTCTGTTGTATGGGCTGAGGCCCAATCGATAAAATGATTACATTATTATTATTATATGGGTTATTCAATAAGATAATTATTATAATAATTATGTAGGTAAGTAAGTACTTACGAATACGAAGATCAAATCCGATTAAAGAATGTCAAAATACTAAGTTCTCAATAATGTTAAATATTAATATGTGCACTTATAGTAAAACGTATAAAGATAACCGGTAGTTAATTTTTAAAATGTGACAAAAAGTAACTCCGAAACCGAAACCTATTTAAGAATTAAGCTGCATTAAGTGTAAAATCTAAGTATAAAGTATAAATACCTTTGCCTTTTAATTTCAGGCGTTTGACTTTATTTTCGGAAAAAATCCCGCTGACCGATTTAAAGTCCGGAAGAACAGATTTTAGTCGTTGGATTCGGAAGGGTGCATTTCCATTACTCAAAATTGGTAGTACTATAAATAAAATAGTATGTAGTGTTATTTACTTAACTCGGTTATGATTTTATTTATGATTTATTAGTAATTTATTATGAGTTAAGGTGCGGTTATGTGCATTTCAATAGTGCGCCACTTAGGAAGTACTAAATAATACTAATTGCCGCAAGAAAGTATTTTATCAATGTTCAATAATTATTATAAAGTTCAGCCAACTACTAAGTTCGTTTTATTTTATTTCTGGTAGGTAAATCTATTTCAAGAACAATACTCGCGATAATAATTATTGCTTAATCTAAATAGGTAGTCGAATAAATATTGCAGTAAAATGTAGACACAAAATCTTGATTTCATAGAAGAGAAACTAATTTAAACATGCTCATTTCCTGAATACATGCATACTTATATACTGGTATATCAAAACAATTAAAGAGTAATTTTTCCTAAAGCAATTTGTTCCTTAATCCACCAAGCTGGCATTCGTTTTCCTCTCCATCGTCTTGGAATTGGCTTCTCTTTAGCTTTTGCAATGAGACTAGTTACATATTCTTTAGCATCAAATCTTTCAGCTTCTCGTATCTGAGCCAACTTCTCGTCCAAATACTGCCTCTCCCGTCGAATAGCTCGACGAAGCTTGACCTTCGCCCAAATATGCCTCATTCGCTTTCGTAGCTTCTTTAACTTGTGCTTGTTCATTTTAATTCGACGGATGACAATGAGCCGGGCTGCTTTTTTTTCTATTCGTGCCTTTGCAATCTCTGGAGAGTCTTCAATGATGATCTGATTCAAAATTGTCAAAGGGTCTTCCATTGGTTTCTTTGTTGACTCGTTTTTATCTTCATACGTAATGGGATTTATTCTGTAGTTGATAGGGATCCCAATGGGAAGGCGCTTCATCGGGTTTGTTATGGGATTTTGATTTTGATGGACAATTAGGGCGTCAAATACGGGTTGTCCCAAAGGCAGTGGTAGTGGGATTTTAATTGACGGCTGACTCGACATGCTGAAAGGACCGCCGCATGTATATGCTACAAAATGAAATGAATAAATATGAGCTTATAGTTTCAGTAAACATCACGTTTGTTAAGTCGCGACTTAACAAACGTGATGTTTGTGGTTTGAACATAATTGTATATAGCAATTTCATAATGATATGAGTTTAACTTTGATGTCTGAACTTACAATTTCTTCTAACATCGCCTTCGTTAACTTTGAGAAGCAGTAAAGGGTAACCCGAAAATTTGGTGAGACTAAGGTTTCCAGTATCGACGGGAGAAGAATTTGAGGAAAGATTGAACCTGCGGCTCGAGCATGACGATAAACCTCTCGTAGAATTTAAAGTAGCAGTAAATTTAGAGGAGCATGAACAGAGTAATCTTGAAATTTTGTCTGCCATAGTTAAAAACGACAATCAAAACTGTATTGAAGCAATAGTTAAGAGCCTATCACAAAAACAAATGAATCCCCCATGGGATGTTGGGAAGCGTGAATGAACAATGAAGGGTAATCTGGCTTTGACTGAGCTCAGTTTCAGTATGAATCGGTATTAATTTAAATTAAATGCCAATTTCAAATGTTTTTGGCAATTTTAACCTGGGCTTGGAACTTGGAACTTGGAAGCACTGAAGCAGCCAATTTCTTTTCAAATTACGCGCGTTTTTCAAGGATGTCGTAACATATGAAATCGTCCATAAATAATGCCATCTATAATTACCACTGTTTTAGGACCACCCCATCCCCATGCCATATTTTAACATGGCGTAAGCGGCTATCCTTAACACGGCATGCCTGCCAGTATTACCCGACCAAACCCACTGGCCTACCGATGACATCATTTACGTACGATCTCAATATACTAGAATGACAAAGCCCGGGTAAAACAAATGGTTTTTAATCGCAATTTCATCACTTCAGTTTTGCGGCTGATACGGAGTACAAATAGAAAATACACTGCACTGTTACAATTTAATAGGTGAACTGTCTATTGATCTGTTGGGTGCAATTGAACACAGAATACAATCGTTTGGTTTCGGAATTAAATTCTAATTAGGAAGCGTAACTAACTACTATTTTGTTTACAAGTTAAAGTCTTAACGTAACGTGGTGTTTTTTTGCGAAACAAGGAAAGGCTATAGGAAACTCTTACGTAAATAGAACTGGATATGCCAGTTCTGTACGATCGGTCGGCTGAGAAACTGTGAACTGCTGATAACTTTTACTAACCTTAAAATTTGCGTTAAACATTATTCGTATTTCCCCACTTTTTTATCATAATTTCAAAGATATTTTGTAAAAAATAGCAGTAAATAACACTGAGAGACTGACTGGTTGGTGTGCCATCAGGATAACATTTCAGCTAGAATTGGATTAACTGTAACTGTAGTTATCAAAATTAAAAATGGCAGATAAAATTTCACGTCTCCTGTTGAACTCTACGAAACTTCACAGTCAGTATGGGTCCTTCGTGAAGTTTTCGGGTCAAGCACACAAATTATTCACACCGAATTCAAATGTTCATCGTATGGGGTTTTCCACATCTGTAGATTCAACAACTGTAAATCATAACGCCCCTTCATTAAATATAACTGATACGTTTGGTAAGTCTAAATGTTTATATAATATCAGACTATGAAATCTTGATTCTGAAATTGAAATATGGGTAGTAACCCACAATATGAGATATTTTTATTGACATCACTTGAAGAATTACTATAAATTTTGATGTTGTAAATTGTTCTATATTGTGGGTTTAATTTAATATTGTGAAGGAGGAATAACTATTACCGTGGATGGAGTAGAAGGTAGACCTTTATATTTGGATGCTCAGGCAACTACTTCGTTGGACCCACGGGTATTAGATGCTATGCTTCCATATTTTACCTCATTTTATGGGAATCCTCATTCCAGAACTCATGCTTATGGGTGGGAGAGCGAAACAGCCGTAGAGAAAGCTAGGAAGGTAAGTTATACCCATATAGCCTCTCTGTTGTTTTAGTAATTTTTTTAACTGTACAAAAATTCGAAAAACAACACCGAGTACAGAGGTTTTAAAAATGAAAGTGTTTTCCGTTTTTTTTTATTGTAACTGATATATGTACTTATATACTTACATAGGAAGTTGCAGACCTTATTCATGCGGACCCTAAAGAAATAATTTTTACATCAGGAGCTACAGAATCTAATAATATTGCAGTTAAAGGTGTTGCTAGGTTTTACAAGTCCAAAAAAAATCATGTGATTACTACCCAGACAGTGAGTAAAATTATACCTTAGATTATGAAAAAGCAGGTTGTACTTACGCATAGCCATTTCAGTTTAATATTTAGAACAATTAAAACTTTTAAATTAAAAACTTATATGTACGTAATTGGGTAAAACAATTATTGGCAATTTTAGGAGCACAAATGTGTCCTGGACTCATGCCGAGCATTAGAAGGAGAAGGATTCAAAGTAACATACCTTCCCGTCGAGCAGAATGGTATAATAAATTTAGATTTGTTAAAAGAAACGATTACACCCAAAACTAGTCTCGTGTCCATCATGACAGTTAATAATGAAATTGGAGTGAAGCAGCCCATATCTGAGATTGGTGCAATATGTCGTGAGCGTAAAGTATTTTTCCACACGGATGCTGCTCAAGCCGTAGGGAAAATCCCATTAGATGTTAATGAGTTAAATGTGGATTTAATGTCCATAAGTGGCCATAAAATCTACGGACCCAAAGGAATCGGCTGCATCTACGTTCGTCGACGACCCCGAGTTCGAGTTGAGCCTATCTTTAGTGGGGGTGGGCAAGAGCGCGGGATTAGGAGTGGGACTGTCCCGACACCGCTTGTTGTCGGAATTGGGGCAGCTTGTCGTGTGGCCATGGAAGAGATGGAGTATGACCACAAGAGAGTCACCTATCTAGCTAATCGATTTTTAGGGAAAATTTCTGGAAAGCTATCTCATGTGATTAGGAATGGAGACGCTGAGCAGTGCTATCCCGGCTGTCTCAATTTATCCTTTGCCTACGTTGAGGGGGAGAGCTTGCTCATGTCATTAAAGGACATTGCACTGTCCAGTGGAAGTGCCTGCACCTCGGCTTCTCTTGAACCTTCCTATGTTCTGAGAGCAATTGGAGCTGATGAAGATTTGGCCCATTCTTCAATCAGATTTGGGATTGGAAGGTTTACGACAGAGGAAGAAGTGGACTACACGGCTGAGAAATGTGTTTTTCATGCTGCGCGACTCCGGGAAATGAGGTAACATAAAAATATTTTTCTCAAAACTAAAAAACATAGTTTAAATATCGTCTGTGAAGAACCAAAATGACCCATATCCAATTTAATCTAGAATCAAAATGATCTATGTCCTAAAAACAAATTGAGAAACATGCGTAAAATGTTAATTCAGAGTTTTTAAAAAGCGTAAAATTTTTTACTTAGATGGTTTTGAAAAACTTCAAAATGTTCTATTTACACGCTTTTGAAAAACTGCAAAATGTTCTATTTACACGCTTTTGAAAAGCTGCAAAATGTTTGAATTACATATTTTTGAAAAGTTTAAAATGTTTTATTTAAATGCCTTGAAGACATATTTCAATATTCTTGCATGTAGATAATGGATATTGTTTTTAGCTAAAAATGGATGTGGGTCATTTTGGTTTTTCACAGACGATATAATGCCATGTACTGAATTTAGCTATGATTTTAAATAGCAGAGTTATCTACATAACACTTTTTCTGTGGTTTAATTCGATCATATTTTTTATAAATGAAATATTTTTATATAATTGCAATTCTAAATTTGCAGCCCTCTCTGGGAAATGGTGCAAGAAGGTATCGACTTGAAATCTATAAAGTGGAGCCAGCACTAGAAACTGCATATTATAGAAGTCAAAAAAATTATCAACTTATTATAGTTCGAGAAAAGGAAATGCAAAAAAAATAAAACATCATTATTGATTTGTTTTCTGGTTAATAAAGATAAAAAATTCTAGCATCTGAAAATACATTACATTTCATAAAATGTAAATAAAAGTGTGCAACTTGGAAAGCAAAATTAATGTCTTATCTTCCATATGTAAGGTGCCCTTAAAATCAAAACTCTATAATTCTACTCTACTCTACTTATATTAATGTAAAAAAGGTTGTTAGCAAAATATATAATATTGTGTTACTCTAAAGTCTAATAATCGACGGATTTTATCTGCTTTAACGGAAAATTTTATTTAAAAGCAATTAAATATGTTGTAATAATTATTATTGCAGGTAACTATTCGTTTGTACCTCTTTTAACCAATAGTCAGTGATGCCTACTTTTTGCAACAGATTAGATTTTGATTTGCCCAGTGTAAGGGTTTGATAGTCTTGTTTTCATTTTACTAGAATTTAATTTCTCGTCTCATTCTTTTTTATTTAAATGAAAAATATAATTTTTGCAGATCTAATTATGCTCAGGAACTCCTTTTAGTGTGTAGCAAATATGATGAATGTAGAAACGGTAGTATTTTCGCTAAATAATTACGTATTTTTCGACAAATTGTAAATTTACAGATGCATTTTCTTCCGAATTTATTTGTTGCACACTTAGTGTTGCAGTTGCAATTATTATTATTCTAGACGGTAGTGGACTCGACTGGCATTTTAGGCATTAGAATAGAAAAGAACAATGTTTACTTTAATTATAATACTACTCAATGTTAATAAATTTCTGTTTGGATCGGTATTACTGTGATGTAATGAATAATGAGCATGAGATGATACAGTTGAGGTTTAATAAATTCGTGAGAAGATTTTTGAGTAAGTGGTCGTTTACTGTTGCATTATCATCACACGAATGCAGTAATATTAAGCAAATGTTAATATTATTGATTACTTTGTGTTTTTACATGGTTTTGATTATAAATATTTTTATAATCAATTTATTATTTTTATTATGTGTTTATAGTAGTACCTACGCTAATTAAGTGCACATCTTTTATTCCATTCGTTCCATACTCCATAGATAGATTAACAACGAAAATTTGCAAGACTAGATACATTGTTTACTAGAAGCCTAATTTTTTTTTGTATTAAATTTGACATTTAACAAGTTACGTTTTGTTTTGCATGAAGGCAACTTTTAAGTCATAACTATCACAATAGCATTCAATGTCACCCAAGCTAGACGAAGCAGAAAAAAACTGGTACGTAAGTAAACTGTTAAAAGTCCGAAGAACAGATAGAAAAGTACAGAGAGACAGATGCCAGGCGTCTAACTAAAGGGAATCATAAATTCGTCTTGAATAATTATTATAGTTTATAATTGACACATGGCTGCAACATCCTTCGCACAAGTATTAACCGTATCACTGAAATGCCACTGAAATTGCTCAAAGGGACAAAGCCAATCTCCATCACAAAAAGGAGTTGCAATTGGATGTTCTTGAAATAATGTTCCAATTTTATACGTAGGGATGTTTTTGGAAGCACTACTGGAACATCTGCGAGTACAACAACAAAGGAACGATTTAGTGAAACGAAAAAAAAACAAAAATACTACGAAATAATATAGATAATTACATGATAACTAATAAAAGTAATTTAAGTTATTAATTGTATGAAACTAAAAGATCATATTTTGTAAAATTACACAAAGTCTGCTTACTTAAAAAGTACAAAGGCAATATTGGTGGCAAACTTATCAATAAAACTCGTTCTCCACAGGCGTGTTTCTTTGTGAATGTCAAAATTATCACTGAGCAATGGTTGCAAGTCTTTAAAAAGGCCTAAGTGGCTGATAAATTTGAGTATCGTGCCACTGTGTGTGAAGTAAGCGGTAACCTTATGGGATGAGTCAGATTCATTCACTTTTGCACTAGATTTTTTGGAAATAATACAACAATATAATTACTTGTATATATCTCGTGCATTAAAGTGAGCATAGAAATAATGTAAATCGTTAACACATCGTCAAAAACTCACTTAAATTGCTCCAAAATGTCTTGAATGGGTGCACAAGCCTGCTTGTACGTTAATTCGTAACCATACCCATCCACCCAGTAGTACTCAAGATCTTGTCTATACTCCAAAATTTTGAAATCTTCCTCATCAAAAACGTTGCACCAAGGTGAAGGCTTAGTAGGCTCCCAAGCGGTTTCAAACGAACATGTTTGATGCAATAATTCTACCTCGGGAAGGAGAACTGGACGGTTTAGACCAAGACGTTTTCGGAGCTTTCCCATCATGCTCACAAATAACGGCGTTTCCTCAAATTTTTTTTGTTCTGCGTAAGTAATAGGATTTTTATCCACAACTTGCTTCCAACGTGGACACCCTTTGTAAAACTGTTCAAAAAAATAACTCAATAATAGGAAAATAAACTCGTTCGAAAATGCTAGTACAATTTTAACAGCAATACCATTTTAATAATTACAATACCCAAATTAAGAACTATTATTAGCTGATTTTAGTTTGTGAGTTACCCTTAAAATTGGATCTGCAGATAATGCAGGTGGAAACTGGACTTTTTCCGCCTCTTTTTCGCCAAAAATTCCACGAGCAAAGGATTTGGCACTAGCTTCAGCTCGCTGAGTCTTGGTAAATTTAAACTAGACAATAAATGTGTTAAACTAATTAAATAACTACAAGGATATGTGAAGAAATTGACACTTGATTTTAATGCTATAACATACTCCAAACAAGTAAAAATGAAGTATACTGAATCCTTTGGACTCCGCTATCCTCGATGGAGGACAGTGTTAAGTTTGTTCTTTTGAATAAAGTTATATTTATCTCTAATATTCAATCTTTTGTAGGTTTCTTTCAATACCTTATACGCTTCTTGATCGTACTTTTTTGGGAAAATATGAGGAAATTTCTTTTGAAAACGTGACCCAATGCCGTGGAGCTCAACTTCACCCTGATTTACAAGCCACTTCTGTTTTGATAGATGAAGATCGCTGTCTACTGTCCATGATTTAAGGGCTGAAAGTTCTGACTGGCAAAGTTCGCCCCCAAATTCTACATTTTATCGTATCGTCAATAAAAATTTGCGCGCATCAAAACAACAATCATTTACTTGTACCTATACTAATATATCAAGCTGAGAGCTGACGCCAAAATTATAACACGTTTATTATACTAGAACATGCACATTGAAAATGTACATTTGACTAACCATGAGCCTTGACAATTTCATCCCTAAGCAGACCCACATCATTTAGCATTCCATTAATAAGTTTCTCGCCAGGATTCCTAGTTCCATGACGAGAAATAATCCAGATTTTCTCTCCATGACATCCTGTAAAGATTCAATAAAGATGCTAATAAATTATAAGTAGATAAATGTACGGGTTGAAACCGTTAAGATCAGCCAAGTGAACTGTCATACTACTGACTACCTTTTAATAATTCAGTTATCCTACATAAACTCAAGGTGATCGATTTTGATACAAAACTATAATTATCAAGCTACAAAACTAAAATTACTTTTATCTGACTTGTTATTCACAATAATTGTGTTAATTTACAGACTCACAGATTGTTAAACTTCAACTAGATATACGCATACCTGATGGAATAAAATCTTGGATCGTATTGGAATTAACTTTGAAATCGTATAAAACATTTTGTTGGTAATTGTAAGGGGATTTTGTTGCTAAATGTTTAATTGGTTGCCCATACCGGGAGTGGCATTTACTAGAAAAAATGTGAAAAACTCCAACAATGACTGCAAATATCCCCACAACCGATGCGAATGTTTTCAACACCATCATGAGAATTTGAATTTAGGCATATATATAAGTAAATAGTATATTCCGTTTTGGTCGCCAGCAACCGGAGAGGAAAGGTAAAGCTCTTTTTAATATATCTTCAACTGAATCGCAGCAGCAGCCTCTAAAAATAACAAAAAATATCAAAATTGGTCAGTTTTCGCTTTAATAGAAAACATTAAAAATTTTAGATTGAGTTTGTGGTGCATATATTGTAGTTATTTACGAAAACAGTTGACAGTAGTTTAAGTAATAACATGAAATGAATCAATAACGACAAATATTTAAACTACTGGTACATTCAACATTAACTAACATGTGCACTGTCAACTGTTTTCAAGAAGCACCAACAACAAGAATAATCATTACTCGCTCTGTGTTTTGTGCAATATTTTAATTTAGCTGTTAGGGTTTTGGACTGCACTGCTGAAATCACACTGCAGTATCAGTCGTATATTTTTGTAAACTACAAAGTGATTGTATAAATTAAAAGTTGGCTTTATTAAAAGTACTGTTTCAATGTCAATTAAATAATTTCGGTAATATCAACACCAACGGAAACAGAACCACAAGAAGATGCGAATATTAAAACTTACATATTATTACTTTATCTACTTTATTAATCATAAAATCGTAGAACTTACAGTTCACAGGCTTTTACAGTGCAGACACTTCTTACTTACTCACTACTGTCACTGTCCACTATGCGTAAATAAGCTCATCTCAAAACCAGCACAGCTCATCTTCATCTCCAAATTTTATTCTAACAAGCGCAAAAAATGCTATCTACAATATAGTTCAAATACGTTCAAAGCCTGGGTTCCTTTAACTGTCGAACATGCTAGTAGATAGCTCAAAATGTATCTAATTTCTGAAAGTCAGAACATTTTCGGATTCGAACGCGGCAAGAGCTTCCCACGTCTGTCTGTGTCTGTAAAAGCTAAAAAGCAACACGCTACACGCTAAAAAGCACTGCGAAACAGTGAAATGCATCATGCATCTGCAAATTCAATGCAAAATCTTGCCAGTGCCAGTGACAAATGCCCAGTGTACCTTTTTTGTCCTTTGTTTAATTTGTGATGGCAATTAAAATGTAAAATACCTATAATATGTATGTATGTTTATTATTTACAAGCTTTAAATGTTGCGTGGCTGTCATAGAGTCATAGACGTAATTTCTCTAATAAATTCAAATATTCTTAATAGTAGTTCATATGTTATTTTTAACTCGCTGTCATGTTCAAAATGAAGCAAAGTTATCAGGTTGCGTGTTAAATTATATCAAAGTAACCCCTATCCAGGTAGGATAAACCATTTATTTTCCTTCCAATTAAAAAGTGTAATAGGTTTTGTATTTTGTACCACCACCTATATTTCGTACTGACAAAATTATTTTTGAGTATTATTTTCATGCTTCATATATCACGCGTCCTTTACGCCTTACGTTACGTTATTACAGTTATTCTACTGCTGGTGACTGAGTGACTGACTGACTGGCTGACTGACTGGAGAGAGACGCATTTCCCTTTACGATCTGTCTGTACTCTGAATTAAAGCATATCTGCAAAATCAGCTCATCTGTTTTTTTAATACAACATACAACACTTACTTATTTACTTCCGTACAGGACGTTCTAGCAATGCAATATGTAATAGCAATAGCTATATCATAAAAACAAAAACATTTTAAAGGTATAGAGGTAGAAATGAAGAGGTATTATTATACGGAATTAATTAGTGGTAGATACTATAAGGGTTTGTGTACTGCAGAAGCAAAACTGCATTTCCTTATTAATTTCCTTAATAATAACTCATTGAAATGATACAGTTTTGCTTTTAGAAATGTGTTTTAGAAAGATGCGGATTTGTTTTTAAAAAATATTGGAACAAGATACGGGGATTTGCTTCTTCGCCGAAGATATATCGTGTTTACATTTGCATATCTGCATTAATGATGAGCCGAAGATATGCGATAAAGCGACATAATACACAATATTATTAAATGTAGTGATGTGCTTCGCGTAATTAACCAAGATTTACCTAAATGATTTGTACGAGTAATAGTGTGTATGGTGTGTGAGTAATAAATGACGATGGTAGAATACTGAGAATAAGACTTGTATTTTTAATTGAATTAAACTGATGTAAATTGACAATTAAAGAAGTGATAAAACGAAAAGTGTTTTATAGAACAGAAGGTTCAAGCTAGTTAGTTGCTGGTTGAAATGGATATGATTTTACATTTAGATTATCCTATAGAAATCAACTCGGCTTCCGGCCGTAGTGGTCATTCGATTACATTACATTGTTATAGAATCTCTTTCCGCTGACCTGCATAATTAGCAAGCTACACAAAATTCATAAATCATCTTTGTCAATAATGATCAAGCCCATTTATAATTTAGCAACTCAATTCGAGTTTTACAAGAGTGTTACGCAATACATAATTCCTTTACAATTATTTCATGACTTACATCCGTTGGCATAAATAACATTACATGATTGCACACATAACTCATCTAGAGATTCATCCTTAATGATTACTCGTTTATTACTAAAAAATGTACAATGTAAATAAATTAATTTTAATCTACCGTATGACTCCCACTGGTCGCCATACTTAACAATCCTCCTCTCCAAATGTAATTCGTCCTCGAATTACCCTGGATGTACTTAAAATTAAAATGCCCGAAATTTTCAAAATCTCAAAATTTCGAAAAATTTTGAAATTTTCAGAATTTCATCTAAATGTAGAATCTAAATAAATTACCTAAAATTACCTAGTCTACCTAGACCTGCTCGTCTACCTAAACCTATTAATAAGCCATTAATTTTTTCCTGTCCTCTTCGGTCATACTGTCCAGTCCATAGTTTGCAGCAACATCTTGATTTCCTTTGCTTTTTGCTAACTGGTCGGTTAAACCCTGTTGAATTTTGAACTGCTTTTCGATGAAATCCTCCATGCGTGCATAAGTTTCCTTCTCGGTTGTGTAATCACATCTCGACTTGCCGGATTTTCCTCTCCAACGGTCATCATCGTCTAAAGTATCCGCCGGTGGTGGCTTAAATTTTTGGGTGACTCTTTTCTCTGGATCCGGTCTTTGAAGTCTCATACGGCCTCCTCTCCAATTTGGTATTCCATAGCATATGTAGATCCAAAAACTCATAAAAAATACAATAACCATTATTGCAAACCCACCAATTCCCATTGTTATCATGTACGATATGTTACCATCTGACGCAGTTATCGTTCCTTCTACGTTATTGTTTTCCTCTCGAATGAGTGCGTCCTGCTGTGGTGGTGGTGTGGTTAATCCTTTTCGTAGAGTTCCATTGAAATGGGTCTCATTAGCCGTACGTATCGCTTCGGGCAACCAAGCTCCAACTACCTGTAATCGTAAGGGTTCATCGTCATCAGAGTAGTCGGACTCGTCGCTCTCTCTCCGTGTAGGGCTTGCTGGTTCTCTATTTTCGTATGGCCTGTACTGGGGATTAATAACATCTCCAGAAATTATAATTGTATTATTAATAATTGGTGCTGGAATTTCCTGTGGACCCATGCCCATGGCCTTCGCTGCCGCTGCCTGCACCAATCCACTTGCAATCAATACTACTGTGAGTCCCGCTGCCTGTGCCGCTGCCGTTGCTACCGTATCTCCAGAGGGAAGCTTGTCCTTTACCTTCTGTACCCATGTACTCGGTGGTTGAGGTATCTGCGGTGAACCTGGAGGTGAGACTGCTGGAGACCAACCTTGATATACAGATTGTGCCTGTGGTGACATGGAGTCTCCAGTCCTGGCCTGAGTGTCTGAAGTCTTCATTAATGAGTCCTTCCTGGCGAAAATTTCCGAGCCTCCATTAGAAGTTCCTGCATTTGGTGAAGGTGGATTATCTCCCATCGCATTCTTATGTTTTTGTGAAGCCATTTCCGCCTTGAATCCTTTCACTCCAGTCGCCTCCGCTCCTTTTGGTAGATTCTTTATTGTCCCTGGGCTGGGTGGAAAAACAAGCTTTAACATTGTCGGCTGCGATGGCATATTAGCATACCTATTCGCTACCGGGCTACCGTTTTTTAGAATTTTTTCCCATCCCCATGGCTTTGCATCTACTATGCCTATCCCAAACACCAACATCAACATTAAACACATCCATGACCATTTACTTGTAAAAGTTTTAGATCGTTTCGTTACCCTTGCTGCCCGTGCATGTACTCGTAGGCTCCGCATGGGGGCTATAAGCTCCCATTCATAATTGTTGTTGTGGGTTTCCTTTTTCTGTGCTTTAGTTGGTGGTGGTGGGCATTGAATCTCCTCGTCCTTTTCAACGCCTAAGACAATGATATCCCAATCCTCTTCTACACTAAAAGGTGAAGGGGATTTTTCTACCTGAGGCTTAGCCTTCTCCAGTTCCTTCTGCTGTAAGTCATCACAGTGCTGGTCCCAGACATGCTCGTCCAACGCACGTTTGAGTAGATTCGGCTTTTTCTTGTTTGAATCCTGTCCAGACTGGTGACTGCTACCTGCTACCTCATCGTCAAAGCTCACTTGCTTTGCCAGAATTTTCTTCACTGTCCTTGGTGAGCCTTTATTCAGTCCCTCGTAGTATGCAGCTTCCTTGTATGAATCGGTTTTTGTTTTATCGAATTTGCCTAGTGCATCTACCTTTTCAGGTGGTGTGTCCTTAATGGGCTGTGAAGTGGACTGGACTGGACCATCTACAATTTCCTTCAATAAATCAGCTTTAAATTTTTTAATAGCTTCTGACTTACAACTTTTTGTTGGTATGTCCAGGCTCCATCCGCTTCTGGGCTCGCCATGTTTCCATTCCCAAAGGGTATTGGATTCAGTGTATTCTTTCCATTGCTTTCGTATTTTTTCAGTTTCCCTTTCTATTTTTCGTGCTCTCGCCTCGGACCTTTTCTTTGCATCTCGTAGTTGTAGTGCTTTTGTTTTAGAACATATTTCTCTCCAATCCTCATCAGTGGTGACGTCTCCTTCTTTTTTAGTCTCCTCTCGCTGGTGAGGGGGAATCCATTTTCCGCACATAGGACGGGAGTGGTGATTTTCACGTTGCTCTCTCAGTTGGCTCATGGATTTTTCCTTTTCATGTTCATGTAGGTCCTTATCAGGAATGGCGTAGGTAGTGGGAAGTACCGTTCCATAGTATTGGTCCAGATTTTTTCTGTCTCTTTTTTTCTGCTCGAATACCCAGTCTCCAATGATAGGCTCTAAACATAGGTCGCATTCTCCTCCAATTCCATGCCTTTGTTCGATAGCACGTCTCATCTGAGTAGTTAGTCGGTCCTGCCGTGTCCATTCTTCTATGTCCTTTTGAACGGCTAAATCAATTTCACGCATAGTGCTTGGAAACAGCATCGACTTCACCCTCAAATTAGAATAATAACACGAGTAGTACTCTACAGTAAACATGGGGTCGAAACTGAATTTTTTGCAATATCCTTTTAATACGTATGTACCAATTTTCTCTTCGCCTTCCACAATGTATTTTCTATCTAGGTATGGTATGCCTCGAGATACATACCAGGTGGTTGGCTCCTGGGATAAATTAGGAAAATGAGTGGCGATGAGTTTTGGACTTACATGTCTGTAGGTTTCATTACCGTCTACCCTGAAGGGGCTGAGGGTCGTCTTTCCCATTTCGGCATTTAGCATTTCCTCTTCTCGCTTTGTCAGTCCATTAGCATTGAATGTTTCCCTTTCCAATGTGGTTAGCGCCTTTTTCCCTTGATCCTTTTCTCGACCATTATCCCTGTGTGCAGGTACAGATCGACTTCGCCCTTGTATGTAGGATCTCTCCCCTTCGAGAGAAGTCTTCGGCCGTACTTCTCCTTGGTCACGCTGGGTTCAGAGTTGTGAACTAACGGACGAAGGTGAGATAGCACGTTCCTTTTGAGTTCTGCCTGTCTCTCCTCGGCTCCTGCGGACACTGGGTTTGGCCACGCAATGTATGGGTGATGACCGTCCTGTCCTAACGCTTGTAAATCTCCTGGAGGAAGTTCCAGCCCTCTTTAAATTCTTTTGACTCTTGAGATGTCGAAATAAGAATTTTTCCTCTTGTTTCTTTTTAGGGGGCTGAGGGGGTGGTTGTACTGGCATCTCCTTAATGGTTGCTCGTTCATCGTGATAGTACTGAACGATTCCAAATTTTCTGGATTCCAATTGCCTGTTTCTAAAATTCCAATTTACTCGAAATCTTGAAAAAAAATCAAATCCAAGGACTACAATAGGTTCCAATACATCCAAGACCACAAATTCGACATTAAATGTACCTGTACTGATATGAATGGCAACTAAGGCTACACCTAAAGCTTTTTCAGACCCGATAATTCCATGGATGATGACTTCCTGGTCCGTGGATATTTTTTGAGTGGTCAGGGCCTTCTTACTGATCATGGATAGTGAGCTGCCCGTATCCAGAAGTGCTGTAGTCCATTTCCCATGAATTTGGAGATCCAAGTATGGAGAATCTGAGTCCATGGCTGTCATCATGTACCCAAATGCCTTTCTGGTCGGTGGCTGGTAGTCCGGTGGTGGTTCTCGTACCATTTCTCCTTGCCTCGCTTCCACTGTCTCGTTGGCATTTTCGTCCTTTTTCGAGTACGTCCCTCTCCCTCTGCTGGTGGTTCCTCCTCGCTTGCTACCTCTGCCTCCTCGCTGGGTAGTCCTGTCTCGGCAGTCCTTCGCATAGTACCCAGGCTCTCCACATACATAACAATCAATTTCTGATTTATCATAATTTTTGCCATTACCTCTGCCACGCCTTCCTCTGCCTCGTCCTTCTCCCCGTTTTCCATTGTCCTTTTGAGTATCAGCATTAAATTCATTTTTCGGAAATTTCTGTTGTTCCCTCTTTTTATCGTAGCCTGCTTTGCCTCCCTCCTTAGTGTTGAGGAGTTTGGCCTCCAGCGTCGCGATTCTTACTTCACACTTTTTCACCTCGGATTCGGCTGGTCCTATATCGGTTGCTTCCATCTCCACTAGAAATGTGGTGAGTTCATCAACTGATTTAATTCCTCTTCCTCCATAACCGAGTTTGGCTGTCATCCTTGGTGTGAGGCCGTTTTTGATTTCTCGAACTAAATCCGCTTCGATGGCATGGGGAATGGCTGCTTTTGTGACATCAATCCTGTCTGAGATGTACTGGGCCACTGGCTCGTCCGGTAATTGGACTCGCTGTTGTAGACGTTGGTTTAGAATTTTTTCACTGACCGGGTAGCGCTTCACCATCTCGGCCTTCAAGTTGTCTATTGTGAGAGTAGTTATGTTCCTTCCAAACCATGCTGCTGATGTTTTATCTAAAGTATTAGCAAATCGATTAAGTTGGTTTTCTTTTTGCACACCTATAGATAACATTGACCTTACAAATTCGTCTACATGGGCTCCGGGCTCGTCAATTCCCACCCGGAAATTGACCTTTTTGGCTGGTTGCCATCCTGCATTGTTAATTTGGGCCATGCCTTCTTCTAGTTCCTTTTGTTCAGCTTCTAGAAATTCTTTAGCTGCAATTTCCCGTAATTTCGCTTGCTCTTCGTCCTCAATACGCTGGGCTTCCTCTGCTATCTTAAAAAGTCTCTTTTCCTCTTTTAAATGTTTTTCTAGGTCAGCTATAAATTTGGCTCTTGCTTCACCTTTGAGGTGAGAAGGTACTTGTAGATTATCTATGATGTCTGCCGTTTTGACTGGTGGAGTCGATGGGTTGGCTGTATTAATCGGCTTATCTAACTCTGAGTCACTAAAATCTTCACTATCGTTAAAATTACCTAGCCCTGTAGACCTGCCTGAAAAATCGCCTTTGGCACTTTCAAACGAATCGTTACAAGTTTTATTACCTTCTAACTCGCTGGCTACCTGCTCTTGTACCTCTACTGCTTTACTCTCTAATTTTTTATCTTCGATCTGTGAAGTACTAGTCTGACCTGTCTCGTTACCACTATCACTATTATTAGTTTGATTGGTCTCGTATAATAATGCTAGGGTAGTATCATTTAAATCTCCTAATTTCTGTAAAGTTTCCAAAGTTTTATTTAAAAGTGTAGTTTCAAATTTCTCTCTCTGTGTTGATGTGATACCTAGGGGAATACTTGGTGAACTGGGCTGCTCCACTTCAGTGGTTTTTGGTGGCTGTCTATGATTGAGATATTTACCTAATATTGATCTACCAATTTCTTTACCCTGCTCTTTTAGTGCTTGTCTAGTGTTGGGTCTTTTTGACATGTGACATTAAAAAATAGAAATATCCCTTAATTATGTCCAAACCTACCAGCTGTATTATTAGCACTAGTCAAACCTAAATTAGCAATTTCAGAAATAATTAAGCTTAAAATCTCAGTTCTCAATACAGCTAATTCAATATTAAAAGCAATATCCTGTGTCTCTTCTATCGTCAAAGTGTTAACTAATAAAGTGACTGCAGCTTTTAATCTCAAATTCTCTGCCATATACGTAGAATAAAATCGAAAATTAAATCGAAAATAAAATCAAAAATAAAATCAGACTGTTAAAAAATAAATTAACTTATAAGATTGTGTGGAGTGAATTTTCTTGGTAGGTAAAGGATTGAAGTCGCAATACCTCCTACACTGCTCTGTATACAAGAAAATTAAAATTATACTCGCCTACTCGCTGTATAATTGATGAATTCTAGAATTATAATTACCAATACGTACGCTGTTGTCTGATCAGGACAAAAATGTACGTGCTCATGAGTCTTAAATATTACGGGTGGGTAATATGCCTATCTTACTAATTACGCTGATCTTTGAAAAAGAAAAGTTAGTAAGGGGGAATAATTATTCGTTAACCTAGTAGCTACGGCCTAGTAAAATATTAAATTTACTAACATTAATGCTTAATTACCTTAAATCCGATTTCAACTCGAGTCAACAGTTCAAATAGCTTGTTTCACAACTTCACTCAGAATCTGTTCACTTCAGCAAATACTCGTCTCTCACTCGCTCAGTATTCTCAAATTTCTGCTTGCTCGAACTTTTGCTACAAACTCAGTAGTAAAGTGCAGAATTAACAAATATCCTTAATAAAAATAATAACGAATGTAAATAATTGAAAAATAAAAATTACAAATACCAAAATACCATTGACACTCACAATATCAAATCACCATAACCTTCACACTCTTAAAAGTAAATTACTTCCTTTCTACGTACAAATCAAGATAAATATATAGATTGAAATCAATTTTTAAAATAAACTTAAATCCTTGAAAGCTTTACTTAAAAAAAAATTATCAACTTACTTTTAAAATGTTTAAAATGAAAAAGTACACTATATACTTAAAATTTTAAATTCTTACGTACTGATTGGCCAGAACCCCGTCTGCTTCCCATATGGGTGCCTTTTAACTGATTTTTTGACTTAATTGCTAGCGCTAACTCAGTCAATTACGAAGGAAGCCACCATATTAAATGTAGTGATGTGCTTCGCGTAATTAACCAAGATTTACCTAAATGATTTGTACGAGTAATAGTGTGTATGGTGTGTGAGTAATAAATGTCGATGGTAGAATACTGAGAATAAGACTTGTATTTTTAATTGAATTAAACTGATGTAAATTGACAATTAAAGAAGTGATAAAACGAAAAGTGTTTTATAGAACAGAAGGTTCAAGCTAGTTAGTTGCTGGTTGAAATGGATATGATTTTACATTTAGATTATCCTATAGAAATCAACTCGGCTTCCGGCCGTAGTGGTCATTCGATTACATTACATTGTTATAGAATCTCTTTCCGCTGACCTGCATAATTAGCAAGCTACACAAAATTCATAAATCATCTTTGTCAATAATGATCAAGCCCATTTATAATTTAGCAACTCAATTCGAGTTTTACAAGAGTGTTACGCAATACATAATTCCTTTACAATTATTTCATGACTTACATCCGTTGGCATAAATAACATTACATGATTGCACACATAACTCATCTAGAGATTCATCCTTAATGATTACTCGTTTATTACTAAAAAATGTACAATGTAAATAAATTAATTTTAATCTACCGTATGACTCCCACTGGTCGCCATACTTAACAATATGATAGTACTTAATAGTAGGTACCTTTTTCCTTCGGCTTTGGTCGAATGGCTTCGTGTATCTACTAAGCTAGATTCTGCACCCTGCTTTTATCCCTGGTCCCTGATGATTGTCTTGTTCTTGTTCTGTTAGTCTGTTACATGCAGATTGGATTTTTTGGATTTATTACCTCATCACCACAAGACTCCAGCAGGTTTCTCGTAATACGTGTGTGGGCAGGACTTGTTGAATGTAGCAGCGTCTTCTTTTATTTCCCATCGTATCGTAAGGTACTACATCAGATATTAGATTTCCTTACGCAGCTTTTTTTTCGTGTTGTAATTTTTTACTAGTTGGATTGATTACGTTTATACTTATACATACGCGTAATTTAATCTTTAATTATCCTATTGCAGTTGACAGTACTTTGACATTTGGTTTGATTCCTAATTCCTATACATTTCGGCTGTAATTAGTTGTTGTAGTCGTAGTGTCGGTAGTGTCGGGTTGGTTTTGGTTTTTGTCGGCATCGTGTAGTCATAATCCATGAGTGTGTAAATATAGCCATTTGGTTTGCTATTTTTACAGACGGACAGGTGTGTCGTGTCTCCTCGTCACATTCATCAGTATTCCCGTAGACGACATCTTCAAAGGAATCGTACTAGTCCCTTGTTGGTCGTGGGTGTTTCTTAGCTGAATGGAATTGTAACACCTCCAGAATTCAAGAATTAGTTTAACTGACTGTCAACTGATGATTGGGGATTTGAACCAGATTAAGTAATTTGCTTTGCTGATATCTTATATTTTGCTGCATCACCTTCTTCACTTGTCTAGCAGAAGAAGTTTGAAGTGCCATATATTGAATTTTAATTGAATTTAAGTCATCTAGTTGGTGATCGGATACGAAAAATGGCTTTGGTAAGTTCAATGCTTGATTAATTGTTAATGATTATATTTGATTGTTGCTGATTGTTGATGCATAGGTGATAGGTATCTCCGTTAACAAGTATACATCATAGATGATAGATTAATATATTTTGATTTCAATCTTAACCAAATTTTCAGTCAACATTTCTTTAGTTCAAACCACAAGCATATCTGACTGAAGCGTGTAGGTACTTAGATGCTTATAAATAAATGATATTGGTTTATTAAATTTGTTTACGACAAAATCTGTGAGCTACTGACGATGCGAAGGCTACAGACAGACGACAGACATTGAAAAAAGTGAAAATGGTTTTTTTAGTAGTTTCAGTTTCACCCGTTATTTTGTCCCCAGCTCCTTGACCACCGTTGTTAGCTAGTTCATAGTTATTAGTCATACCAGTCGGTCATTTAAATTCCGGTTTACAGTTCTCACTCCTCTCCTCTCCTCATTGCTATTTTTCATTTTCTATTGAGTTTATTTCTAGCAACGCGAAGTTGCGAACGTACTAAAACATTGAAAAGTACTTTCAACTTTTAGCTCAGGCATTACGTATGCATTAGACAATGCTGAAGGCTAATTATTTAGAGCCAATGTGGTGTAGCATAAAACGAGTAAATAGGACATAACTTTTTTAACAACAATTTGTCAGTTGTCACTGCTGTCATCTTCAATGTCTGTGAAAGACTCAAGCAAGTCACTGCAAAGAATTCAAATGCCGGTTACCGGTTGAGCTTAATGTGCCAGAATTCTTGATTCTATAAGCGCATGTATTCCGATCGATTTTCCATAATTCGAAATGTTTAGAATATTTATAGAGTCATTCCACCTCGTACGGAGTCAGTGGTTTGGGGTTTGTTGGTTATATATCGTCAGTCCAGAGTCAAAATAAAATGGACATATCCAAGTTAAGCTAGAATTAAAATGAGCTGTCAAATAAACTTCGTGCGATTTATGCTAAAAATGTTAACTACATGAGTTTTTTAAAAGTAGAAAATGTTCCATTTACATGTTTTAAAATGTTCAACTGTTCCATTTTACATGTTTTTGAAAATTACAAAACACCCTATTGACACGTTTTTGATATGTGCAAATTGTTCTAGTTGCCTGCTTTTAGGATCTTATAATTTTAAAATTTCAAATCATTTCGTTTTTTAGCAAAAAATGGATTTGTCATTTTGAGTATAAAATAAAATGGACATATCCAAGTTAAGCTAGAATTAAAATGAGCTGTCAAATAAACTTCGTGCGATTTATGCTGAAAATGTTAACTACATGAGTTTTTTAAAAGTAGAAAATGTTCCATTTACATGTTTTAAAATGTTCAAACTGTTCCATTTTACATGTTTTTGAAAATTACAAAACACCCTATTGACACGTTTTTGAAATGTGCAAATTGTTCTAGTTGCCTGCTTTTAGGATCTTATCATTTTAAAATTTCAAATTATTTCGTTTTTTAGCAAAAAATGGATGTGTCATTTTGAGTATACTGCATATTGCATGCATCTATAAGAAAAATTTATTGCAAAATGAAGGGGTTGTAACTATATGAAATAAATAGCATTAATATTCAGTAATTAAAAATCTCCAGTTCCGCAAAATGATTTAGTTGCAGCATAACTAACAGCATAACTGACATATTTATTGTATCTATACCTAATTAAAGTCACTTGTATTAACTTGTATATAAAATGCTCTAATTTTGCCAATTGCATGATTTCAACTTTCAACGTGGTGTAATATTATTATTCTATGTTGTAAGTATACTTAAAAAAATTTTCTGATTACATGTCAGTAACACATCTATAGCCATGCCATAGCGTACGAGTTATATAAGTAGATAACTTATATATATATAAGCAGATATTCAATTTTATTTATTAGGAAATTCGATGATTACAGCTTTATGTACATAGATACGGAACGAGGAAGTACGATGTAATATGATGCTTTAAGTCATCCATAGATATTATTATTGGTTTGACTGTACGCTATACGACACTCACTAGTTAGTTTAACTACGTGCACAATTATTTGTCTATAGTACATTTTTGCACGTTGCATTACCCGTTTACAGTACAGTTTGCAAACCGTCAGTTAATTGCACATTACATTTATTAAAAACTTAAATCTCAGTGCCGGAGTATTGGAGACCGTGCAGATACTATACGAAAACTGGCGCTTGAGGATTGCATTTTTTAAACGAAATGAACGAGTGCTCTAAACTTTAAACCTTTCACTTGGGTTAAATAGTCGATATATTTTCAAACTATAATTTAGAGTACCCGACTATGTTTTCTAAAATAAGAATTAAAAAAAAACTCTTTCAGATAACGTCTTATGTCAGAACTTTTTAAGTCTTCAGTTTGATTTTGTGAAGACATATTTCATAGTGTGTGCATTGCATATGTACACGAAATTATTGATTATTCAGATTATTGTGCAATGTGCTATAGCCACGTGTTGCAGTGCTTAAGATCATGTCCACGATAATGGTTGATGTTGATGCACTTACTATCAACTATCAGTATCATCACCGTACAATCAGTTGGCCTATTCTTTATGCTTTCCGGTTGCATTATTTATGGATTCAGTAGGCACAACCCGAACAACTAAAAGGTATTACAATAAATACAGGAAGTACATACTTAAATGTATTTATCTAAATAAATGAAATTAGGCACTTGCGTATCAACAATATTTCAATCCGAGAATTATACAAAATTCAGTACGTACCTACCTTACAAGTTTTACAGTATTATCGAAGTATTAAAATGCTTATATTTTATTTAGTTCCGATTGAATGGTGTCTGATACACAGCATATCTAAGTACATGATGCGTTCAAGCATTAAAAGGTTGAACGATAACAATATAGATGGTAAATATACTATAAAAAAACATCGTGAATGCGAAGCGAGCTTAAGTTTTGGCTATAAAGATATGGTAGGTACTTGCAATTGGATGATAAACCTCCTACGAAAACGAACTCGACCCATATATGTACTCATGATAAGATGATAGTTTTGGTTCATTGGTATTAATATCAATGAAGCCATGAATGCTGCGGTTACTTAAATGAAATGCATTCGCCTCGCCTTAACTTGTGACTTGTGGTGGGTCGTTGAGGTTCGTTAAAATGTATGATTGCTCCTATGGTTTATTTCAGTTCCAGACATGCATTACCATTATTGTTTTGTTGGCAATTATAGAGTTTGCAAGCCACATATACTGGCGGTTAGATAGTACTGTCTTAACTGGCTTTTCGGTGTAGTTGTATTAAGCAGAACAGAGATATCAGTATCAAATTGTTGTAGAATATTTAACACCCAAACGTAATACCCGGGCGCATTCGATACGTCAGCTACTGTCATAGTATTATTGATGCCCAAATTTTATAATAAATAAGTACGTTGAAACGGGTACACGTGCTGCTCTTATACAACGAAAAGGCATTTTAATAAACCAAAGAAAAATTAGAAGTGCCTTTATAAAATATGTGATAAAAAATATCACTGGTGGTTTTGTATATGCTGCGTACTGCTAGAGATTTACTCATCAATTAGATCGCTCCTATGCCATGATAGCTTAGATCTGATACTATTCGTTGTCGGGAGAATTGAAATTTTGTAAGTAGCAAGAAAACTGGATGTAGATGCAATGCACACAAAAAACTTAAGCTTCAAAAATCTTTACTGGCCATTACCCAGTCTTTCATATAGAATTCTAAGATATCAAAAACTGATTTTACAGTACAAAATTTTTGAACAACTATCTTTCGTATTTACTCTTGAGCTGTTAAATCACGGAAATAATTCTGATTGCATTTTGTATGTTTACAGGATCTTAATATCGAGCCTTTCAAGGAGCCGCGTGGATTTCTTAAACTTTTACAATGGGTATAATAAAACAAATGAAATTAATTAATTAATAGATCTACACCTACCTACTACACTATCTACTAAAAGTACAATTAAAAACACACTCCCATTAAAATAAAATATTTAAAACGTATTGGTTATGTTTTAGCTCTTTGCAATCTGTGCCTTTGCTACAACGGTCAACTTTACAACCGAATTTGCCTTTTCTGCAAATGTCCGATGCAGTATGAATGGATCTGGCATCACCAACACGACACGAGTGGAAGTCAGACAAACTGTAGAGTATCCCTTTGAGTGAGTTGAGATGTGTATTAAATTACTACTAACAATAAGCATTATATTTTAATGATGAAAGTATTCAAACTGATTTGGGCGTTAATTTTGATTTAAGTAAGTTTGTGTATTTAATGTGGTTCCCAGTGTACTCACCGGGAGTGAACTCACCGGGAGTGTACTCACCGGCAAAAAACTCACCGGCAAGTGGACTCACCGGGAGTGTTCAAGTGTACTCACCGGGAAGTGCACTCACCGGGGCTTTCTTGTTGGAATCGTTAGCGTTACCCAGGGGACACCACGAGGAGGTGATTCTTGTCCCCCAAAGCGGAACATTTAGTTCCTTGTCAACATTTAAGTAAACTAGTCACAATTGAAATACATAGATTTACAGTTACACTAGAGTATAGTTATTAACATTCCTGAGTATCCATAGTGTGAACACTACAATGGGTTGGACTTGATTGCCGTGCTGCCTTCGATCTCGTTTTCATTGCAGGTGTCAGAATAAGCGGCTGAGATCCACATGTTTTTCGAAAACACTGCTTAAAGCTCGTTCTTTTATTTGTGACATGACTTTTGTAACACAAATTGCAATAGCAGATTGCTCATGACCTACGTGATGTTTTGTCATTCTTGCGGGTTTATTCACTTTTTTTGGATATCGCATTATGCGTCCAGGACAACTTGATAAATCCCGTCATCGACACACGTAGCCAACATTCCCATTAGTTTCTTTCTTACTAAACACGTACTCAAATACGGATCTCAGCCGCTTATTCTGACACCTGCAATGAAAACGAGATCGAAGGCAGCACGGCAATCAAGTCCAACCCATTGTAGTGTTCACACTATGGATACTCAGGAATGTTAATAACTATACTCTAGTGTAACTGTAAATCTATGTATTTCAATTGTGACTAGTTTACTTAAATGTTGACAAGGAACTAAATGTTCCGCTTTGGGGGACAAGAATCACCTCCTCGTGGTGTCCCCTGGGTAACGCTAACGATTCCAACAAGAAAGCCCCGGTGAGTGCACTTCCCGGTGAGTACACTTCCCGGTGAGTACACTTGAACACTCCCGGTGAGTCCACTTGCCGGTGAGTTTTTTGCCGGTGAGTACACTCCCGGTGAGTTCACTCCCGGTGAGTACACTGGACACCATTTAATGTACACCATATAAATTAAACTAATCGTTCTATGTTCAAAAATAGTTTGGATCAACCATCACACTCTCTGAAAATACCAATCGCAACTCGACCTAACTGTACAGGGGCTCCAAATCCTTTACAAGAACTTGAAGTTAACTTTTTCAGCAATGCCAAGTAAAATTAATTTCATCACTGAAATAATTAATTGTGTAAATATAGAGGGCAAATCCATAAGATGTAAAGCAGCAAATAAAGCGTTTGCATTCTTCCCTTTTAAACCATTATGTTATATTCGTTGTCATTTTCTATATTATTTTTTTTTGTTTTTAGATCGGACAGCGAATTTTTTGTTACCACCGGAGTTTTGTGTTTCCTATACACCACTGCCATCATTGCCTTGTATTTGCTTGCCGACAAACTTTACACTGATAATCCAAAGGCTCCGATTATTGTAATTAACTTAATTAATAATTCAGCTCAACTTACATCTAATCGAAGTTTTTAATTTAGAAGAGTCCATCATTTTATTTTTCTGTTTATGCTAATACGTTTTGCTAATATATTTTTTAATAATTTATTTTTATTTATGCAAGTAATGAAACCTTACATATCTTTCAGGATTTTGTGATTACCTTGATCTTTGCTGTATTCTGGTTGTCTGGAAGCTCTGCTTGGGGTCATGGTCACTCTGATCTAAAAGCGGGAACGGATCCAAACGCGTGGCTTAAAGACGACAGACTGTTCACTCCTACTGGAGTGGTAGAGTTTCCGGTAACTCCTATCCGAGCTGGATCCTTCAGTGGCATTTTCATTAGCATTGTAAGCAAAATCAAACTAAAACTATACTATGTAATATAGCAAACTTAAATTACAACCGTGTTGAAAAACAAAAAACAACCAAATTCAGTAAAAAAAATTTAATATACATAATTTACATTATTTTTGATATATTTTAATATTGTTGTATTTAGTTTTATAAAATTGTGTAAGCTTTAATATTTTGTTTTTTTATAAATTGTATTACAACAGCTTTTTGGATTCATTAACTTTGTTCTGTGGGCAGCCAACTTATGGTTTTTATACAAGGAAACAACTTGGTTTGAAAGTATCTTGAAGAATACCGGTCCTTCAGCATCTACTTCAATGGGAGCTTAAATCAATTAAGAATACTGCTTAAAACTTGCATCGAAAGTACATCGTAAGTACAATAGTATTGTCTTTGAAATAGTAAACCACACGCTAAGTACCTCTACCAGAAATGTAAAACGTGCAATTTAAGTAATTAATTTTCTATGTTAAATGTATCTAAATGGTATTTACAAAACATCATTGATTTGCCAATTCAGCTTTCTTAAAGTAACATACGTGTGTACATATGTGTATTTTTTTCTTTTTTAAATACGATTTAAGTTTTTGAGCTTATTTATACTTCGTGTGCAATGTTTCGTGCGTTGCACTAATTCACAGTTATATTTGCATTTTTCAAAATTTTAAATTGTAGATAGTATTTGTGTGTGGGGCGCCTTCAATGATTGTACTGTTGTTCTAAAGAATGCTGTCAAAGCTTCTTTTCCTAAATTGAAATGAAAAAGCTAAGAAAAAAAGTGACTGACGACTAAAATGAATCTATAGCGTATTTATTATCTATGATATAACTATATATCACAATATATAACATGCCTAAAAAGAAAGCCTAAAGCGCCTAAAATTTTGCCTGTTTACATATAAAAATGAAAATTTGAGAATTATTGAGTTTGATGTAGACCTCTGTATACTGTATAGCAAGTATGGCACGCTTTTTTCTTATTACCTCTTGCGTTAATAATAAGTAATAATAAATTTTAGGATTAGCCAGCTTCTTGTATGATGTATTTTTATAGTTTGTATTTTATTGCTTTTCGAAGCTTTGTTTATTATTCTTATTTGTTTTTTGAATATTCATTCCCGTCAATTGTATTGCTATAAGATTAGTCTTACATGCATAATATAGTGTCAATAATCAAACTCAACGCTTCTGTGAAGGTTAGACCAAAAAATAAGAAATTAAGTAGGTATAGTATTAAATTTTTCACATAAGAGAGAGAGGAAAATATCAGTAGTAATCCAAAAGTAGCATTTTTTTTACAACTTGTTAGTACTTGATATAACAAGAATTATTATTTTGCTAAACAAACTTTAGCTTCAGTATGGCAAAGAATTTTGATTTGCCTTTTCTATACGTTTACATACCCGTGTGTCAGTGACAAAGTGAATTACAATTAATTATTTAATACACCAAATAACACAAAATATCAATAGCAAAACACTGAAACTCTTCATTTTCGCCTTCGTGAATACTTTGTGGGAGTTCTTCTAGTAAACCTTGTTATTATGTTTTTTTAAATGAAATTTTATGTGTGCCAACAAATGACCATGCTCTGTGAATACTGCCAAATTTCACCTAAAGTTAGTTTGCTGAAACATATCGTGGTGGTATAATTATTATTATAATCGTAAACGTACAAAAACAGTAGAAACGTTAACGAAATGTAATTATTATTAAGTACCTACGTACAACAATGCAGAAATAAATCTATGCTAGTAACGGGGCAGTTAATAATAAACAATCTTTCCATATACAATCATTATTACTGTAATGAAACGAAACACAATTTACAAATTAAAATACAAAAACTACAAAACTACAAACTACATACACAAAATGTCATTTCAATTTCGACTGAGAGAAACTTGATTACGACAACAAAAAAGAGAAACAAAACTTTTATGATATTCCTTTACACAATTAATATGTAAAATAGTACGTCTGAGAATACACTGGAGAGTAAAGTTAAATTCAATATTAAGTAATGTCTTGTCTTGACCCGTTTACAGAATTACTTACTTGGCTATAGTAATTTAAGGCCTAAATAAATATTATATTGTATTATATTTGTTAAAAAATCTAAAACAATTTGTCTTGGTTCAAGATGGAATTATGGAGTGTATCTATCTTTTGTCTTTTTCCAAAAGCAGCACCGGTGAATTAAATGCACCTATTTACGATGTTATTGATCTTACGTTAAATAAAAACATAATGTTGTGTTTTGTACTTATAGTTAAAATATTACATTTAAAGAATAGCAGCAGCACGCGTTGTGAATATTTTACTAGTAATTAAGTTATGATTAAATATATTATTATTACATTAATTCGATACACGAAATTATTGTAATCTGCAGTGGTTTATGGAGATTTACTATTTACTAAGTGTACTTCTAATTAATTGTTAGAGCCTTTTGCCTTATATGGTTGTTAGATACAGTTAGTATGGTGGATTGATCAAATTACAACAATAGGAGGAATGTAAATTAAATTATGATTGCTTCCGCTTGTTCGTTTCATTTAATTGTAATCATTGTAATGGTTGCATATTATAACGTGTATATAAATGTTACATTTTGGATTCGGTAAATAAAATCTATAAAATATTTAAAAATATAATATAAATGCATTGTCAAGTATAAAATTGATTTCCTTCATTTACTACAGCACAATTTACGTGACGACTGGTTCCGCTCTCCAAAGTTGGCTTAGATCCTCCTCCTCACAGTCTGCAGCCACGAGTTGAACAGGAACGCTGTGGCATTTAAAGAATGCAAATAATTTTTAAAATAATCGCCGATAAGCCCAAATTTATTGTTTAATCAAAATAGTTGAAATCTGATAAATTAAAGAATTAAATTAGCGATAGTTTTGATTTGACTGGTAACAATAATTATAAATTTTTACATTTTAACTTCTTCCTTAGTCTTTGATCCAAACACCCCTTTAAGTTTCGTACCGGCTCTTTGGAGTAGTGAAGGTTTTTCGGTTACAGGTCTGTAATAATGAATTGGTATTTTTAAATTAATTCAAATTTAAATTCCAACCGGTAAATGGCAAATATGGCAGGTTTCAAAAGTACAAACTTTAATCCAAAAATGATAATTATTAATAATAAAAGGTGCAATTTAAAGTTAAAAGTTTTTTTTTCCGTTTCCTTACTCAGGCTTTTCTTGTATACATTTGCCTCTGGCTGGGCTAGTGATTAAAATACGACCTTCTTTGGCATCTCTAAATTCCCAGTGTTGATTTGAACGACCATGTAGCACCTCAGTATAAAATAAAATTGAAAATAATTAGAAGCTGTCCAAAAAGTCTTTTAAGTGCTTTCCGTTGTAAACAAAACATTTTTCAAAAATTGTGGTCTGCTGTGGTCTGCTCCGCATTCCTCCGAACAAATCATCATACTACTTTATTCAAGCCCTCCAAACCATATCGTCTGTGAAGAACCAAAATGACCCATATCCATTTTTAGCTAGAAACAATATCAGCTATCTACAAAAACATTTAAATATGTCTTCAGAGCATTTAAATAGAAGATTTTGCACTTTTCAAAAATATGTAAATACAAAATTTTGCACACTTTCAAAATGGAATTAGGAATATTTGCACCTTTTCAAAAAACATGCAAATAGGACATTTTCAAATGTTGAAAAACATGAAAATAGAACATTTTTACGTTTAAAAACTTCTAATTAACAGTTTACGCATGTTTTTCATTTTGTTTTTATGGCAGCTCATTTTGATTGTAGCTTAAATTTGATTTGGGTCATTTTGGTTCTTCACAGACGATATATCACTTGAATCACTGTCAACTATAAGGCTGTGTCTATTATATGCATAGAAGGGGACTGAACTTAATTTGTAACTTTACATACTTGCTGACTAATATCTCCATTCTGAACATCAATGCCCACAACTGCTGTAATACTGGGCAGGTTACCACTTCCTCCCTGACTGGTTCGCTTGAGGAAATTTGCCCATTCTTTGTGTTGCCGTTTAGGAAGAATTAAGTAAACGTCCCCTGTATTTAGATTATTCGATAATTGAAAATGTTTATAAATGGAAGTTTACTTATATACTGTTCGGGGTCGTTCATAAATGATGTCATCGAAATATCCTCATTTCTAGGACCCTATCTATATGACCCCTTCGCTATCACCTTTAACCAAATAAACTTTACTAAATAAACTTACCCCGTTGGATCAAAAGCCATTTTTGACTGTCAGAATTATTCCAGAAAGTTGCCTGAATTTTCAAACCCGGTGTCGGCATGTCACCATCCAATGTCATGACCTTTTACAAATTTATAAAAATGGGTTTGGTCCAGCTGAAATTTTATGCTATTGTAGGTGTAAAAGTTAATAGTCCAGAAAACCTGGAACCTAATCTTATACCTGTCCATCCTTGACATTGGTAAATCTAACAACAGAACTGTCCTTTCCAGCTCCTGTTGTTGAAGAAATTCCAGGGGCACTTTCAAGAGCGGCGCTAGCAGCCCTAGGGGCAGCAACAATAGTTGGTTCAAATACTTCAACTGGGCTAGCTCCTGAACTTTTGGCAGTTCCATCCGCATGAATAGCAGTCACCACGTATAGGGCGAACGAACACAATTCCAACAGCAACATTTTTCTGCTTTAATTTGACTATAAAAACAAAATGTATTGTCACTTTCACTTTGTCACTCTGTATGTTTTGGCAGAACTTTTTTGTATTACCTACTATACTACAGTAGTTTAAAGCTTTTATTGTTCTGCTATACAAAGGGGAACAAAAACAACAACTCCAAAGGCATCGTTCTTTATAAATGCTGGGTCTGCATTCTGACGGTTTTTTCCAGAATCTCATTAAACAACACTCATAGAGCGTTGAGTGCCATTGGTACTAGTATGTTCATTTTTTAAAGTGGGAAATTCGAGCGAATACGAAGAGAGAAAAGTAATTTTAAGTAGGGACTATTTTTTGATGAGGACGTACACACGTGCGTACGGCAGTGCGGCTATATGTATATACATACTATTTAGGCAGTAATACCCGGCTCGGTTAAACCGTTATTCCGATTGTCGCCGTCAAAACGGCTAAAAGTGACTTAGCACAAATTGATCTTTACATGATTCTGAATCAATTACAACTTGTCCCATCGAGCCGTTTTGACGGCGACAATTTCAAAAATTGAATTGAAAAATGCAATTTTTATATGGTGAAAATCAAAAAAACCCGAATTTTGACTTTGAAAAAATTCCTGAATGGTTCTTATAGCCAAACTTAATTTTTGGCTGAAGACGATTTGTGTTATTATGCATAGATTCTTTTTAAAAAATTCTTTTCTATAATACTAAAATCCGGGTTTTCTTTGAAACGGGTATCCAAAAATTAAAAATTTTAACTTTAAACCTTATTGTTAGGTATCAGGATTAAACGATATGGGTTTGGTGAGAATCGGAAATGTGTCATTTTGGGGTTCTTGGTTTATAAAAAACGATGCCCAAAGTCAAATGTCACTTTAAAAGACTGAAAGCTTGAGTGTAAATTCACGCCACAATAATTGGCAATCATCAGTCATCAGTGAGGGGGAAAAGAGAAAATAGAACGGAATTTGAAATTCAAATGATTAATAATTATGTATTTAATTTCTAGGAACTATTTACCATTTACCACATCCTAAAATGGGGTTTGAAATATAAGTAAATGGGGAAGCTCAAATTAACAAATTACAATTTCAGATTATGTATTTTGTATGTAGGTGCGTACAAGTTCCCTTATGTAAACACAATCAAGTTTCACTTTACCATATACCTTCTTGCGGAAAATCACTTGCGGATGTCGTGTGACGACTCGTGTCGCTTAATAAATAAGCTAAAATATTGCAATGCAATACTGATATAGTCAAATGGCATTGTGCAGCTATACCTATACATACATGGGAAATTAGTCTCAGAAAACACAAACATTCATAATAGCGTATTAAGAAGGTGGAGGTGGAGGTGGATGGTCAAGGACATTATTGTCAGAAATGTTGGAATATGTATGTAGGTACATTAATATACTGCGATAAAAATATGCAAATTGCAATGCTATTTCTATGTAGTATATTGGAATTTTATTAGAAATGGTATTTATGGCACATCATGGCTCATTTTGATATTTTGAAGGATGCAGATGATGCCTTGATTCCACCCACATACATACGATACAGAATACGTGAAATAGAATTCTGTGAAAGAGATGAGGTCAGCCAATGCCGCGACGACCAATACAAAAAAATGGTAAATTATTTTTCAACACATAGAACATTCAGATGCTACAATGCTATAGAATATAGACATATAGGCACACAGTACCACACACAATAGACACAAAGCTTTCAGTATATGTATATGGATGGAAATAGTCATATCCTCACTTCGCCACATTTTCTGTAAGTAAATCGTATACTTACGAATATGTTAGCTAGTAATGACAATATTATTTTTTTTAAATGATTGTTGCTGGGCTTTTACTACTGCAGTTTACAGTAGTCAAAGTTAACTTGGCCAAATGAACGTAACGTGCCTCGCTCAATTCATGCTGCACTAGCTGTACACACATTCACATGTTACCGATGTCAAATGTCAACGTACCGTACACGTCAATAAGTGAAGAATAGTCACATCGTTGCGTAAATATTTGATTCCAGATCCAGATAAGATAATGTGGCCAGCGCAATGGAACATTTTGCACTTTTCAAAAATATGTAAATAAATTGTTTTGCACTTTTCAAAATCATGCAAATAAAACATTTACCACTTTAAAAAAACTGTAAATAGAGCATTTTGCAATTTTCAGAATTAAGTATAAGTACAAAATTTTGCATTTTTCTAAAACATGTAAATACAAAATTTTAGTTTACAAAAAAAAATCTTCAATAAAATCCCCAAAATGGTGGTTTCTGTTGGAAGCAAATTGCTGCCTAAAAGTAATTATTGCTTCGTCCGGGTCCGGCCCTGCCGTAAATTGTTAATACAATTATAATTAATATTTACAAAAGCGATAGCTATACGGATAGGCATACAGACAAAAGTACAAAATAGTTAAAAGTACCTGCGACCACTGTAATCTACACAACGGCTACAATTTACTCCGGCATATTATAATTGATTAAGGCCCAATTTAAACAAGAATACAGGTGGAAAATAAGCTAAATATTACTTAAATAGGTTTTAAAATAATTGCATAAATTAGTGTTATACTTTCACCGAAATATGCTAATTACATGAGTGAAAACTGGTTAATTGTAACGTGTCCTTAATATGATTAATGACTGAATTAAAGACCTACCTAAAAGTACATACATGGATTTAGGGGGAAGTTGAGGTGCCTGACTATAGTGAATAGTGAGTAGTAATCTAATGTATTTGTAATCGACAATATCTTAAACAGCAGTCACATCTAGATGATATATATTCTTTTACTACACACCATGTAGTATACTTTAATACAATTAAAATAGTAGTTGGAGATGGATGTAAATTCACTAATTGGTAATAAAAACCAATTTATTATCTTACAAATACAAAATATTCCGATTGCCGGTAACCTCGATAGAACAATATTGAAAAGGAAAATTCTGAATTCTGAAGAACTGCCAATTGACAATAGTTCTTAGAATTCTGGTTAGTTCAATTCAAGGAAAGCTGACTGCATATTGCATATCATTCTTACTCTTCTTGACGTGAGTGTAACTTGTGTTTGGCTGACTGTAGTTATTTATTTCCTACCTATCTTTTTAATTACCATTTAAAATTAAAATCATGCATAGAAAGCATAGAATGAACGTCCCGCACTGCAGAGTAGTGCAGAGTGCAGAGCGTAAAAACCTTGAAGGTATAAGAAGAATCTATGGCAACTAGAGCAGAGATTTTTCAAACAAGCAGCAAGTTCAAATTTGATCACCTCGTGATAAATGAGTATGTACCTACTTATATTTTTGCCACTGACTGGGATTGCAAATTGCAATAATAATAAATTGCTGGGTGTTCGGATCTTCGGAGACAAAACATGTGCTTTAATTAAAAATTGCTGAAGTATGTTAAAAAAGCTGCAATGCAGTCGTGTAGTGTGTAGTGAGTCATGTTTTAAGTTGGGTTAATTAGAATCACTAATTTTGTAAAAGTTGGAATCGTTTAAAGCGCAATTTAGTTTTACCGAGGTGAGTCCTTTTTATTATAAAAATTTCTAAAAATTTATCCTTAACTTGCACATGCTTTATAGTAAAAAATGTCTAATATACATACTTAAACAAACAATTTATAACTCATACACTTAACATCAAATCTGCAACTCTGCATGAAATCGAGCTTTTTGTATTTTATTTATAGAGTTGCCTATACGAATAGTTAATAGTAGAACTACGATTTAATTTTTTCAGCTATCGTCAATCGTGATTTATTTCTAGCAGTAGCAATAAGGCAATACTGGTGGCCGGACCCGGAGGCTGTGTGTATTAAGTCATCCGTCGTAGTTGTCTTACAATTTAATTTTGGCTGTCCTTGTTGTAACTGACTGATCGGAGGGAGCTGTTAAATTTCTTTTCAATATTTCGGTTCCTTCCTTATTAAAGTTGATACAAAAAGATGGCTATGTTAGCAGAACCTCGGAGAAGACAGAAAATTGGACCTAACCCAAGGGGAAAATTCTTCCTTGAAGATGATGACAATAAGGGCCGTACTCTTTTGCAAAAACTTGGTTGGCAAACTGGAAATGGACTTGGTCGGCAAAATCAAGGAATGAGTGCACCTCTATGCCCTAAAATTCAAATGGATTCAAAAGGTAAGGTAGTTCACTTAATTCTTAAACATTTAATATTTTGCTATTACTAATTTAAAAATACAGCTGCTCAATTTTTTAAATAGAGAGAAAGACAACTTTATTCAAAATAAATTTGAAACTAATTAATTTAACTCTGTATTGAGCAATACAATAGGGACAGCTATAAATCAGTGCATCACTTGTGTGATTATTAACTTGTTTATTTAATTAGGCACAACTTTTATTTGAGTACACTGCACATAAGGCATTTACAATTCGATGTCATTAGTTATTAAAGCACTTTAAAGTATGCTTAATGCACTTTTTATTTTTTTAGGTTTGGGCTACGACGTTAAGAACGATCCATGGGTTGTACACAATGAAGAGTTTTCTAACTTACTCGGAACTTTGGAAGCTGTTGTTCCAGAAGGAAAGGAGAGCGATCAGGCTGCTAAGAAAAAATTGAAAACTAAAGGGGAGACCAATAGTTCATCTGACGAAGACTCTGGTTCTGGTGGACGAAAGCTGGAGAAAAAGTCTAAATCTTCCCGCTTTCGAATACAGTGAGTAGACGAAATATAATATTTTGTATTACTGTGCTGCTTATTAGTTATTAATAGTAATAGTATGTTACAGTCAAATAACTTATGAGATTCATTATTGCTGAGTTAGAAAGCAATAGTATAACTGGAATGGAACAAAAACAAATGCATATTGAAACTTAACATTGATATTATACAATTAGTAAATAAGTAAATGTGTAGTTAATTCTTATTTATTTATTACTGATTCTTTTAGCTACCACAAGTTTATCAAGAATAAAGACGTCAGTAATTTTTCTAACACTGATTTAAGCTGTATTTTCGGCCAGCCCACCGATTCGCTTATAAATAAAACCAAGAAATCAAAAGCTGGGTCTAGCAACGAAACACTAGTTCCTACTATTGAAGATCCATTTGACGAAGACGGAGTAAAAACTATAAACGCTGGCTCCATGAACGATTACTTTAATGCAAAAATGAAGGAAAGGGACTTAAAAGCCAAGGAACAAGCAAAAGAAATAAAACCAGAAACTGTGGAAGATGAAGAGGATGGTTTAAAAACTGTCAACCGAGGCTCAATGATCGATTATTTTAAGTCAATGATGGCGAAGAGACGGTTAAAAGCCGAGGCGGATACTGGATCCAACAGTGCCGAAACTAATTATACGAAACTCAATGAAGACGAAAATGAAGAAGCCGAGGAAGAGCCAGATAATAATAACGATGCCAACAGTATATTAATCCCTGAAGAATTCGATGCAGGCATTGAGAAAAATAAAACCCAGGAATTAAAACGTAAAGTGCATGAAGTATTGGAGATTGACGGAAACGAGACTGACCCTAATCATAGTGAAGATGATCGGACTGTAATCATTAAATCAAAAAAGTCCAAGAAAGATAAGAAAAAGAAGAAAAAATCTAAATATAAAGCAATTGATGAAGATGTTGCACGAAGCATTGTCGAAAATGAACAAGAAGCTGAAGTAGACGAGCCGACGCCGACAGTAGAAGAATTACTTGCAGAGAAAAAAGCGCAAAATTTCGCTAAAAAAGAAAAACGTAAGAAGTCGAAGAAAAGGAAACTTGCTACAGAAGTCGAGGAGGAAACTTTATGTGATGGTGACGATGATAATGTTGAGCTTATAAATATACAGGATGATGAACCAAAAGCTAAAAAGTTAAAGAAAAGTAAAAAGAGTAAGAAATCAAAAAAACTTGTGGTTGAAGAGTGTGAAGAAATGATGAAGTCATCCGTTGATGAATCTCTCGAACTTGAGGCTGAAGTACCTGTGAAGAAGGCAAAATTGGATAAGAAAAAAAATAAAAACAAAAACAAGAAAAATAAACATCAAATTCTTGAAGAGCAACAGGAGCAGAGCGATGATGTAAACGAAGATGTGGATGGCGGCAGTGGGAGTGGAACGGGAGATGAAATTCCCGACGAAGATGGAGCAGAAACCGCAAATGATTCCACATTAAATGACTCATCCTCATTCCGAAAAAGAAGACCTAATAAAAAGCGAATGTCGGGGGAAGAATTGAAGAAGCTGAGTATGACATTTAAGGGAGCAAATCTCCATCGAATTCGGGGCTATGCGTATTATTAGTCGTTGACTCTATTTCCTAATTCTCTCAGTTTCTTTACTTGCTTTGTTTTTGAAGTTGGACCAGAAAATATATTTATTTTAAAATTTGGTTATATTTTATTCTTTTTGTTGTCAACTAAAACATTTTACCCCTTCGTAATATTCTTGCATGTTTATTATATTAATGCAGTAATTCTAAAGCGATTTTTTTCTTTATGGCGAAATACTGGGCATCTAAATATAGTTTAGGATGTAAACTAATGCTGATATTACTTTAAAAACTTAAAGATAATGGCCAACACAAATTCAAATTCAAATTTTTTGGAGAATCAACGCAGAATTTTACATCGGAAATATCTTACTTATACACACACAGGAAAAGTAATAAAGCATTAATTTGTAAAGTTACGAGAAACTAAATGTGAAATTGCAATTTCAATTATTACATACCCACAAGCATAAACGTACATTCATATGAATAATCATCAAAATTCATGCCAAACAACAACGGAGAAACACAATTCCATGCATATTATGCTGCATTGACAGATGGTAAAGAAATTGACAGACAAACATAACATTTTAATATAATTTTCTTTATTCACTTTTTACATTGATTATCATACATAATCATAATGTTGATTTATTTATTTTACGAATATGAATAATGTTTTATCCTTTTATCATAATGTAATAATTTTTTTACAGTTTAATTTATTATATTATGCAAAAAGTGGCTTGGCACTGTGGACTGTTACACAAAAAATTTTAACAACACATGTCAAGTATTTAAGCTAGCATAATAAAATCCACATTTTTAGAGCGTCATTTTTTAACTAGAATAAATATTGAATGTATACCTAATATAATAGTAATTATAATGTAATTAATTCCTTTAATTAGTATTAGGTGTCTAAAATCTAAATTAACTAGTCAACTAGAAAGCTACAGAATAATAATTACTAATTATTACAATGCAGTACTGTACGCGACAACATTAACATTTTTATTAGTTTACTATTCTTAACTAGAATATATTATTTTAAAATCTTCATTCATACAAATTTGAATTGATTTAATTTTAATTTCATTTCACTCCCTGCCTTCCAATCAATTTTGTATTTACTCCAGAGTGTAAAACAATTCTTATTTCTAATTGTAAGTGATCTAAATTACAGATTTAAAATTTTCCATTTTAACCACATTCAAACACTTATTTTAATAGTTTCCTTCCCTTTATTATACTTTAGTTTTACTTAGTTTGCGTTCAGCTAAAATCAATCATAAACTGCTGGAAATAGTTTTACAATTGGTTTTTACTATTTAGATGTCCTTTCTTAGCTACAAAATTCATTTTAAATAATCTAATTATATGTAATTATATAATTATTTTGTACAACACTTTTACAAAAATCCGCAATCCGTACCAAATAATGTAAGTACATAACTGCTGTGCCGCGTGAACATGACGTCGCAACCGTTATAACCGTAACCGTAAACAGTACCGTGCCCGTGGTGCACCCGCAGCCAATACTATAAGATTGAACTATGAATGCGAAATTGAAATTACTTTATCTTATCAGTATAATATGGTTTAACAGTATTTGAATCTACCGTGTCAACCTTTAAAACTTACATAAAATCTCAATTTACTTAACTCAAATTAACTTTTTAGCAAGTTTACTCTCTTTTCAGAATTATGATTAATTACGCTAATTATTGCCCTAAATGAAACATGAAAACGATTTGACAAACTAAATTAGTGATACAACCACACCAATACGTGTTTGCGTATTTAAACATTTTTTGTTTTAAATAAGAAGTCTAAAAATAACTAACTTAACAATTTAATTTTGAATACTTTCGTATTTGAATTAAAATTTTTTTTGGATCTTTCTTGAAAATTAGAATCAATTATCGGTTCATTGTAAATACTTTTACTGTAGCTGCAGCTGTTTAATAAAATAGCTACGAGACTTACTTACGCTCACAATACTACAGTTAATGTATTTTTGTATTATTAAAAGTAATTATACTACGCATTAGGTGAGTAAGTTACAACTTGAAGTACAACGATGCTTTATTATATAATATGCATCTGTACTGTAGAATACAGACATAATTATTAGTGATTAGGAGTGTATGCGTCAAGCATACATCAATTGATAATAATGGAGCCCTGCTATAACTAGTAAGCATGTTTAGCATTACGATTAGTTTAGTTGCCATATACGACAATAACATAATGTGCAAAATTACATCATATTCAAATTCACGTAACTGAATCACAATCAAATGAGATATATAAAAACATACTAACGGATCAAAATAAAAGCCGCTTTAGGATTTTTGAAATATTAATTCTAATTTTAAATCTAAATGTAATCTCTAAAAGTATCCTCGGACCTATTAAACTCAGTTGAAAAAATGTAGTACTGCACTGCGATCTTCATACGTTGGTATGTACTTACATACATACCAGTTATTAGTAATTGATCGCAATGTAGGCTGGATTTGGTACAAATCCCAAATAATTAAAGCTAAAACGCGTTTCGCATCTACATAGGTCGAGTCATCGAGAATCTTCTAATTAAATGATTTAAATTATATTACAGTATACATTCAAATTAAAATATGTGTTAACACAATATAAGCTGGAGATATATCAGTATATTTTGACCCATCGGTCTGCGCCAACATTTAAAACAAAAAAAATGTTGACTTTATATTGACAATGCTGCCAAAAAACACAAATAATTTCGAATGCAATGTTTATAATGCAACGCAATCAAAATCATACAAAACGAGTACAAACATTAAGCATGTTCTTTGTCATATAATTAAAATTAATCAAATTGCAATAATAATGAAATTTTGAATGGGCTCAAAAACAAAAAACTGGAACAAAAACTTACAGCTATAATAGAATTTCAGGAGTATAACGTGAAATCATGCATGAGAACGAAATTAAACAAACATTTACTGATGGTGTGTATGCGATTGGTAGGTATAGGTAGGTGTGTAATAGTATATCTTATGTGTAGTAATTATGTAGTAAAAAAAACAAATGTGTACTTATGTCTTCAGGTAGGTCTACATATGAAACATTGTAGGTATAAAAATAATTTAGGTTTAAGGGAAATTACACATACTATTTTAGAATCGGGACATGGCTATATATAATTACTTACGTGTCCGGTTTACCTTTACCATTACTGCTATATAGCATTGCAGCAGAAGGCCCGTACATACTAAGAATAACAAGGTGCATAATTGTGTTCAGCTAATTATATAGTGGTAGTTATACAAGTTACAAATTACTTATAGATTTTCTAAATTTTATCTAAAATCTGAGTCAAAGTTATGAATTGTAATAATTATATAGGTAGTTAAATATATGTGTGAAAAGGAGTTTAGCATTGGTATACAGGTCTTAATTTAGAGTACCTACACTGTGTGTATGCATGTAGTATTTAAATTAATTACATGTACCTTATTCTTGTATATAGTTAGAGTCTCGCTTTTTTATAATTCCCTTTAATTATATTATTAATATATTTATTTATATAAATTATAAGTTGACTACCAAACGTAACATTTCTTCTCTGGATTCATATTACTGCCGACGGGACAATTGAAATCCTTAGCAAATTGTTTCATATTTGAGAATGGACCGCGGACACGGAACTCACCGGGAGAGTGAACACCGGTCAATATTCTTAATTTCAAGGATTCTGGTCTGTACTTATTACACCAAACGTTTGCAGCACTAATCCAGAAGAGTTGCTTTGGACTGTAGTCTAAACCTGGAAGTCTCTGTAATTTTAGGAACAAAAATAGAACAGGATGAAAAACTAGAACTTTAATATGGAATTCCAATGTAACTAATTTTATTATTTATTCATTTATTCACAGCTGATGAAAAATTTATTACCTTTTCTGCGCCCCCATTTCTATCAACCCACCCTTCATACGCCGTGTAAGCTTCTTTAATTCCACCGTTATCAGCAATGTTTTCTCCTTGAGTATTGATTCCATTTAACTGCACACATAAATAATATATTATTATTTTAAAATTCTACTAATAATTCAATATATACCTTTTATTTTTGATCGCGTAATCCGAAAATTAAAACCTATTTAAAAAAAAATGATAATTTGTTAGAATAAATAGCTAAATACCTTCAAATTATTTAATTCTGGAACAGTGTAGTTGCCGTATTGCCAAATGATGCACTGAGCTCGTTGAAGGTAAGCATCCTTAGTAGTTGGCTGCCACCAGTCGAACAAGTTCCCGTCAGTATCGAATTGCCTTCCTTGATCATCAAATCCGTGAGTGATTTCGTGACCAATAACCCATCCAATAGCACCGTAATTCATATATTTTGGACGATCAGCAGAGAAAAATGTTCCTTGGAGGATTCCAGCGGGGAATTCTATAGAAAGTAATAAAGAAAATCATACAGTTTATTTCCGTAATATTCCATAGCAATCTTAGAAAGTTTATATTTAACTTCAAAGATTAAATAATGACTACGCTTTATATCATCATCGAATTTAGAATTTGTTGTGTGTTCTTCTCTTGTGCAAATTTTAATGTATATATATATATATCAGTTAAATAACAGATGAATGGTGTCTTACGGATAGAGTTCTCAAGAGGGGCGTAAAATGCATTGACAATAGCTGGACGACCGTGAGAGATCCAATCAGTTTTATTGACACGCTCACGTAATTTATTGTATGCGTAGTCAGTTCCGAAAGTTGTCAAGTTCAACACATTCTCCAAATAGCTGTCAGAGCTCATTTCCAACTAAATTTAAAATATTATGCATTTAGTGAATAAATGAATTACGAGCGTAAATAATATTTGCGAACAAAAATGCGTACTAAATAGCAAAATATTATACAAATCCCATTAAAACTGCATGCACACTGGTGTGCGTAAAAAATCAAATAAAAAACAGTAATACAACTCACCCCATGGTACAAAATGTCAAGCTTGGTATTGTTCAAAAGTTCCTTTGGATATCCAATGTGTGTCTCCATCGAGCTGGCCTTGTCCCTTGCGCGTTCCCTATTTGATTGTGACAACAAAGATCAATATTTAAGTATACACAAATAGTAACCAGAGTACTAATAGGTTAAATAATATTGAACTAAAACTGGATAATAGTAAGCCTTCAATTTTATGATGCCAATATTTGTTTTTTCTTTAATTTTTAGTTTGACCAAATTAGTAATATGTACATATTAAATTTAATCATGTATAATCGCTTGGGTATAGTCTTACTTGGTAGTTTCGTCCATCCAGTCAATTCCATTGAGAATATTGAGGAAAGATTTTCGGATATCAGTCACCATTTCTAATGCAGCACCGCGAGCTTCCTCTTTGAAGTTACGACGAACATACAGGGATCCAACAGCATTTGACAAACTACATTTTTGAAAAGCAAATAATAATGGTATTTCAAAAAACAAATTCCATTTAAATGTACCAAAAAAAGTATTTAAATTTATTGCAATTTATTTCTGTGTATTTACCTAGCAGAGACAACACCAACGCATTCCTTCCACCTGGGTTCACGTTCTCCTTTACCAGTGAGGGCGGATGTGTAGTCTAATTGAAGTTTTCGAGCGGCTTCATTCAGGTAGCTTACAGAGGCAGCTGCAGCACGCCACATAACGTAATTAGCTTGTGTTCTAAATTTAAAAACAAAATCATAAATTTTAATACACACCGACATAACATTTTTTATTTTTAAATTATATATGGTACCTACTTCAAGTTTCAAAATATTGAAAACAGAAGTACCTACTTTTATATTATGTATTTAGTTTGCATTTTTTAACTGACCTTTTGTCCGTCTGTGACATAATTTTCTCAAATTTCTCCAAGTAAGATGGAACGGTCACAATAATAGTTTCATCATTTCGTACATGAACCTTTTCGGGGAGAAGTGTATTGAAATATTCCAACCATGGAATGGACTGATATCTCTTTTGAAGTTCTTCTACTGTCATTGGGTTGTACAACTTTGTCACATTACGACGTTCCTCTCGGGGTAGTGAGAACTAAAATACAAATAAAGTTAAACACATTAGTACAATTAGTTTGCACGCATAGTATAGCACTATTACGCACTATATTGCATACTTTGGAATTTTTAATCCTTTTTACCTACGTGAAGTAAGTAATTGGTATGAATTTTCATGCAAATTACATCACAAAATAGTACATATAAAATATAAGGTTAAATTCAGCAATAGGTCATATTTTTTAAATATAACTACAGATACTATATGATCATGATGTAGCTATAGTGCCACATACTTCAAGGAAAAATACAAGTTGACAAATTTAAATCTTAAGACAATGAGAAAATGCTTCAAATAATATTTGAAAATGTATTTACATTAGCAAGGAGTCTCTCAAATTCCAAGGCTGCGCTCATTTCTTTCTCAGCTGTCCCACGATCTGCTCCAAGAAGTGTAGCCAATTCAACCTTTAAAAGACACAAATAAGCAAAAATATTATTAGTCACATTTAAATTGACAACAAAATGTTGATAAAAAATTGACTCTCACTTTCCTAAGTCCTTGTTAAATTACGCAATGCTACATACAAAATAAAAATGTGAATGAAAATAATAAATTAAATTGTACAGCAAAGAATGCAAGCACTCTGAGGTAAACTCAAAATCATATCATAATCATAAATCACAATATTAAATTCATAGTGCTAACGAGTACAGTTTTCTCAATGAAACATCATTTCACATTAATAAAGCCAACAATCCTCTCTTGCCCCGGTCCATACCATAAGGGACTGTACTGTGACATATGTAGTACTTCATAAAATTGTTTGCACATAATGAGAGTACCAAAATTTTAAGTACGACATTACGTTTAATATAATGTTGAAACACGCAGTAAATACACAAAAGTAGTTACTGCTTTATTTTAAACAACTGTTATGGAGGAGCATTTTAAAAAAATATTCGACGACAACAAGGATGACGATGAATAATGTAAACGTCCACAACTGTCAACGTCGACAAGCTCTTTTTTATTATCATAGAGAGATTATGGTCCTATGAGACTGACGACCTGCCTTTTCAGTCGGCACGACTGACTTAATTTGGACTGTAGTAATATTGCGTAGACAGATTGATTTGTACAGTAATTAAGTCTTTATTTTACATGTCTCCAAATGTTGGGACTGATACTGATAAATGAGATTTCCCTGTCAACTGTCACGAAGTCTACAAGGTTTACGTTTTAAATTGGCACGTCAATACGAAAACATCTAGGTGCTGTCATACATATAATCACTACCATTCCCATCACTACTATCACTACGTCCAATTATGTATGTACGTGTAAATTTGTAAATAGCATCACTAGGGTTATGGCTTAGGTTTATAACGGTTGATGTTGATGGTAAAATGGTAGAACATTTTTGCTGCTTCGTTTTTTTGTTGTTGTTCTAGTAGTGGTCCCAGACGGGAATGAACAGTGTACCAATACACACGTAATTGTAATGAGAATGAGAGGTAAACTAATACATAAAAAAATTAGATGACCACATTATTCATGAGAAACCCACCTGATATTTTGCATACGCTTGAACTTCAGGCTCTTGAACTCCCTTCATAAGATATTCACGACTCAAGCCAAGAGCAGGTTGATCCAACTAAAATTTATAAAAAAAGAAAGAAAAAAATTATGATAATAATGAAATTAATATTGTAGATTGTCAACTGTGTAATGTAATAAACAGAACCGTTTGAATTATGTAGCCTACAAAATAAATTAAATAGAGCACACATAGTGCATAATATAAAATAATAATCTCAATAATTATGTGGGGAGCTGGCATTTTAATTGTCCAAATACTGCATCCTCCTTTGGTGCGATCAAATGTCACATCAATTATTTAAAAAACATCCATATCATTATTCAAAACAATAATGTCAGTTAGTAGTACAGTTAACAGTAGTAAATTTAACACGAACTCACATCGACAATTCTGTAAGTTGAATTCTTCACATCGGTTGTGACAGAGAAATCAATGAAGTAATCCACAGAGTAACCATGTTTCCGGAAACGATAGACAGATTCTTTCCATGAGAAATTTGCTGGGTCCCAAGCGTCACCTTGCAATACTGGCCATCCGCCCAGTTGATTTAAAATCTCCTTGATCGGTCCCAAGCCACGTTTCTCCAGCAGAGCTGCAATTTAACCATACAAAAAATTTCATATAAGTTAATACAATCAATACAGGTCTTTTTTTAACTGGGGCTGTTTTGAAATAATGTAAGGGAAATATTTATTACATTGAAAGATTGCATGCATTTCACATGTGGCATTTTAATTATTTGTTTTCGTTTACTTGGGAAGTATTTTACATGTAACTCTAGGATTTAACCGATTGTTACCAAAACGTCTTCTACTGACCCTAGACACTTCCACTAGTATATAGACTTGAGTGCATTTTGCGCTGTTCGCGCATAAAAGGCGCGCGCATTTTGAAAAAGTGGTCGACTTTCAAAATGGTCAAATCCTTATGGGATTTAACATGTGAAAATGAAAAAATCCAGGTCCCTTCCTGTGTTTTTTATTCATTTTTGGCAAAATCTCAACATAACTTCAAAATACCAAAAAAAGTTGCAAAAAGTTGTAATTGCGAGTTTAAAGCAAAAACATCACAAATACGTGTTTGAAAAGTATGCCTGTCATTCATACATATCGTCGGTGAAGAATCATTCAGTCGTAAGTCGCACACGCACCTTCTTATCCATATACGTACATTACACGTGTATACTTTACATTAAATAAATGTATGGACACGCACTACGCACCCATGTTTTACTACAGATAAAACGAGCGTCAGCTAAAATGCAAATCTGTCAAAAAATATTTTTACTGTTGTATATTATAAGTTAGTGACGAAGTATCGCATATCCTCTAGAACCGAATGGGAGATATGCCATTTTGAATTGTCTTTTAATTTACGTTAACGATGTACAAGCCAAACATTACACAGTAGCTTTTTTAATTTTTTAACGCTACAGCAGTCGCAATATAGTGTAATGGTAATTAATCTTGTTGATTAACATAATATTAGGATCACAATGAAATAGAACAAAATTCCCTCAAGTCTGAAGAGTACTTAACATTGCTATAACATTACACTAGCATGCAACTTAGAGAATGGATGCACACGTAGTTGCTAAATGCATGGAATTACATTCATATAATATAATTAATATGTGCATTAATTTACCCACTGCAATTCTAATCTATCTACTGTGTGGATCAAAATTAAAACCAGAACCAGCTTGTAAAATGGGAGCTCATGCTCAAAATCTGCATGCTCCCGACCGAGCAATAATGAAATGTCAGACACGGAAGTGCAAGTAAAAAGTGTCGTCATAATAGAATACTATCTTAAGCGTGAGTAACTGTAGCCGCCTAATGGGCATACGTACACAATGTGTAATTGATATGCATATATAGACATAACTTACTAGTTAGTTAATATACCTACATATATTATAGTAAAGTAATAATATACATAGTTTAGCTGTTGGCTTTCGGCTCTTGCACATTAATGTAGAAAAATCATTAGCAGTCCTCGTCCAAAGTCACTTTTCCTCTCATTTCCGCCCTGTTAAACTATTACTATCACTGTCAAAATATCTGTACTAAGGAAAATGGGCTAATTTCCAGATACATTTTAATTGAACAGTATACTAAGAATTTACTGTGTAGTCTACTATAGTATTCATTTATCAATCAATGAAAACTTATTACTGCGTACATCTTGATATGATCGTAAGTTTGTCGGCTAATTAGGAAAATGTCGTATGTATTTAATCTATTTATGAGATACCTCTTTTTAAAAAGTGTGTGATATTCTAAACATGCGAATTAAAAAAAGATAAAATCGTTTCCATAAAATGTTCTAATTACATGTTCTTAAAACGTTAAAAAAATTTTCTAATTGAATGTTTTTTAAAGGTGCTAACTTTTTAAATTGAAAATTCTCAAAGACTCCAAAAATGTCTCTTGTCATATTTTCTGGACTAAGAAAGTGTAAAATAAATTATTTATCCGTCACAAAAAACTGCGTCAGTAAATAAAAATCCAACACATAAAAACATTCTTTCAAACAAGTGGATTCAATTCTCCTCAAAACTAAAAACAAAAGTTATGCAAGAACAATAAAAAAAACAACAACAGGTAATTAGTAATACAAAAAACTTGACTGTGTGGTCGTCGCACTTAATAAACTAAACAGCAAGTTTGATCATTGCCTTCATTTACACTTTACTGAATAATTATATCAGCGTCTATAAAGTAAAACTACACCAATTTTATCTCATAAATTAAATAACTAAAAGCGAAATTCTCACTCACAATCAGTAATTACTACAACCCAAGTCAGCAGACATCATACACTTTTACCTTAGCACGCAAAATATAAATACAAAGTAAACACAAGACTACAAGACAGTAGACATAGAGGGGAGAATAAATCAAAATCAGAAATAAAACTAAACCAGAGGGGAACAATGGACGCTCATTTCTTTTCAGTATGCAGTATCAGTAACCTGTAAAAGTACTTTAAACGCATCATTCATATTACAAATCATATGAATAAAATTGACTCTAAGAAATACGAAGAAATAGACATGTAGGTAGGTAGAGATTTACGTGTATTTCCAACGGCGCGGAGCAGTAGCTAAAATTCATATTAAATATTTCCCCTACCTGTCCCGCTAAGATAATGAATGAAAACACATATTTAAATTGATATCTGCGATATTCGTCTATAGTAAATCTACCTAGGTACCAACAGACCAACACAACCTATTAGCAATACCTACGGCTACACACATCTCTCTGTCTGCGTATTATTAATATTCGTAAAATTCGTAAATTCCTACTCATGTATTACACCGCACCAGCTGTATTATTTGGACATGATTTCGTTTTCGTTTTCGTGCTGTAATTTACAAGTTCTACTCTACCTTCTTCGTCTTCCCCATTCCCCATAGTTCTGGTTCATCAATCCTCATTTCACTTTCAAATAATAAACGAAGGGTATATAGTGCTAAACTAAATCTCCGTTAATATCATATGGGTATATTATATGTATCTGCTTATGATATGTACATGCCTAGGTATAGCTACCAAACCAAAGTAGCAAAGTACATATATACACTTATGCTGATCACATATTGTAAGAGATATTAAAATAATTATTATGTATTTACACAGGCAACACGAACATAGGAACAGAGGCAACGCACCACATATTTTACAGACTAAAAAACTTAATGTAGCTACAAGATATTATTTATTTGTACTCCAATCTGCAATATTACAGTCATTTCTCTAATCTTTACGTAAGGATATCCATTTCCCCCTAAATCAGCGCACATTCTTCACATTATTTTATGAAAAGGAAATGATAGGTTGGAAATATGCTGTTATAACTTTCCATGATAAATGATTACAGACTTTGTATCTATGTTCGCCGTCTGCATATCCGCAGTCCGCGTCTACTTCTACACTAATAAAATTGGACTTGGACTTAACTCTAATCAGTAGGAAGCAGAAGCAGTGTTTAATTTACATTACCACTCAAATTTCTACCCATTTGGATTTAACACTTACACATTCCAATTTTAACACAAAAGAGTATTTACGCCTTCTAAGAGTAGTAGTGCTTCAAGCTATTTTTCTTTATATTTAATTCCGTAATTCCGTGAATTTGCATTTCTAAGATACAGGAATATTCTGTATGTGCTAACTATATGATATGAAACAAAAACATCGGACTAACGCAGATAAATTAAGGCTAAATAATAAGAAAAGCCAACTACTGTAATAATATTAGCACAGCCATGTAGTCTTCCGTAGATCATCAATACCGAGTATTGAAACAAAAGGAATAAAACGAAACATAATAATTCTGAACGCACTAAGCGCCAAAAGTGTTAATTAAATCTGAATTAACATCTAAATATGATTCGTAAAATAAATTTTGGCGGTTTCAACCAACAGCCAAGTTTAAAAGTTAACAAAAAAAACAGGAATAAAATCTGAAGATGGTCAAATTGTACAAAAGACAATGTTTGGCTCTTGTACTCGTCAGTCCGACTGGTACCGGTTCTAACAAAAAAAATCTAACAAAGATTTAATACTATAGACGCTACTTGTATCTGCGACTTCCATGGATAATAATCGTAATCGTAAATTAGCAATTAGAGAGGTAAATGGCCATGACAGTCGACAGTCTCCTGCCACGTAATAATTCTCAAGTTCGTTGTTGTTTAAATTGCAAAAGTTTTTCCGGGTTCAAAAAATTCAAATTACAATTTACAATAAATTTTAAAAGGGAAGGTAGAGAAAAATAAGACCAGTTCCCAGTTCTCTTTCGTTAGTTTTTTTACAGCGTTGCGTTGCGTTGTTCGGTTAGACAGCTGACAGCTGAGAGAGGAGATGGGAGTTTTTGGAGATGCCTTACAGACAGAGCATATACATAATGCTAATGATATAGAATTTTGAGAATGACTAAATAAATGAACTCACATTTATTCATACAGGACTGGTACAGGTTCTTGACGAGAGTGAAGGGTTTAGGTTCATTGGGTTCTGAGGGTTCTTCCACCAGAATTCGGACTTGTTCTTCAAGCTTGTCATTAAGGATGCCGAAGGTGGTCATTTGAGTTTTGTCATCAGGGATGATCGTTGACTTGAGGAAGCCACCACAGGCAAATTGGTAAAAGTTGTCACACGGGTTCACCTCCTCATCCATCGTCTTGATCAGCTCAGCCGCTGTATATACATAGTGGTAGAAATATATTTTCAAGCAAAATTAGTTTACTATTGCTATTTTCATGATCACAAAGTCAGTCTATATCTATAGGAATGCTAACTATATAGGTAGGTACTATACATATAATCTACGGTGCTCACACAAAGGATTACTATCATTAGGAACGTATTTTCGTGATTTTTTTCCGCCCCTTTTTCTTTCCTCTTTAAATTTATGTAATTGGAAGTGCTAAAAAGTTATAGTCAGCTAATGCCCTAATGCTAATAATGTCAATTGTAGGTATAGGCTAACTTATTATAATGCTCTTCCTTATTTTTTCTTTTACTGATTACTCAATATATTACACTGCTGGCAGGTACTAATGTTATATACTTCTGACGTACTACGTAGTTAAGCATTTTTACTATTGAAATTTTTCATACAGAGCTCAAGATCGTTTTCTTTCGTTTTTAATGATTTCAATGCTATTTACTAAACTGCTTTTTTAAGTGCCAGCGCTTGGTTTTAAAAATGTCAAAAAATAGCTGTTAATCACATAATTTTGTTTTAAAATATGTATCAAAATTGGCCCGTTTTACAGATTCCAAAGTCAGCAATTTAAAACTGTTTGAATACAGAACCAAAAATTCGAATTTATTTTCAAAATTTAAATGCAAAAACGTATTATACGGCCTTATGCAAGAACCCATCTAAAATTTAAAAACTCGTAATATATGCAATTTGGTACGTTTTATTAAATATGTGACTGAATTTCGAATACATTTTTATTTTTAACAAGAATAATTAATTTTATTTATAACTATTTACTTAAGCACCATTGTAAGATATTTCTTTTTGAAAACAAAAATCTTTGCAATAACCAAAGCATGCATCAAATCGCAAATCCATAATATTTCATGATATTCTTTAAAAAATTACCGGTCCTGACGCATCCCTTGGTAAGGCAGACATCGTCCTGGGTTGATTTGGCTGATGATAATGATGATTTGTGACCTGCGTCATCGATGGCATTGTGATGATCGAAATCACTTAGTGCTTCAGGTAATGGCATACTTTCACCTTTGTTCCCACCAACTGTCAATAAATAATGTAAGTGCCACACGTGCTCAAGCAATGCAACAATAAACTAACAACCAAAAAATATCTACGTTTGTTTATCACTATTTTTTAATCAATCTACGACTAGAACTAATAATGTACACATTCAAAAATAAATTACCACAATCTAAAAATAAACAAGGTTTAATGTCTAAAATTCATAAAATTATACATATTACTGAATTATACAAACCTACTCATTACAGGTGGATAGTCAAAAGTAAGACAAAAGATTATAAAGAGATTCATCAAAATGAAGAGAGAGAGAGAGAGAGAGTGAGGGAAGTGTGAAGAAGTTTATACAAAAATAAAATTTAATTAAATAATCAACAATAATAATTAAAAATTAATACATATACTTTTCTTTTAAATTCAGCGTCGCAATTTTGAAAAATTATAAAATCAAAACTTAGAAATCTTAATCTGATTTTTGAAAAACATTTATAAGATTTGGAGATAATCGAAAAATCTGCACAAATTATATTAAAGTAGATAGAAATAGGCAAGTAAAATTGTATTCTTTTTTATCACTGATTTTTAAACAAATCAATAATTTTGTTAGTAGTATATAGGCGTTAGTACAGTACGTTTTTTAATCACGCTAAAAATTAAAATGTTCTTGTTATATAACAAACTACGTGAGTATAATCGAATAAAAGATTTAGAAAAGATCAAGAATGAATTTATAATTAATGCAAAATTTGTACAACTGCGAAATGTCAAAATTATCAAGTATATTGTAATAGAAAAAGATTAAAGGACTGTAAAAGGGTTAATGGACTAATAATTTAAATTTTTTATAAATTAATCAAAAAACCAAAACCGATAAACCAACCAATAACCAACCAAAGATTAATAAATCTAAACATTGAGCTTCAAGCGGTTATTGCTGGTGGTTTTTTGTGTTTCTGTCGTGTCTACGGGCTAGTAGTTTTTTGTTCTATCTGCAGGTCTGTGTAATATTGCTTATAGGCTAAAAGTATAATCTGTTAGAGTCAAAGTGCAGTATTTTTTCAGTGCTTTGTCCGTGTCTCAGTATTTACCTATGTAAGGTATAATTTAATTTTAACTAATAAAAAAGATTAAAAATAGAGCGTGTTACTAATTTACTTTTTTAAATCTTCCCTATAGGTTGAAAATGCAATAACTAAATTTACAATAAAATAATACAAAAAATTTACTTTAAAAAACTGTACTAATTTATTACTACACTAATTACACAAATTAAAGTACGTACTACAAAGAAAATTGTGAGAATTACTAAAAATTAAAAACTAAATTAATAAAAACTCAGCTTGTGCTTTAGCTTGCAAATTGGTGTTAGTGTAAAAGTGTTGTTACTGTCAGTGTCCACTATTGTTGTTGTTAGTATTTATGTAATTTTTGTTTGATCACAAAATGTTAAATCTGTGTAATTTGTTAATTTTGTAGCGTGTTTGCCGTTTGTCAGTTTGTTCGTAATATAGTAAATATAGCATGTAAAGAGTGTAAAAATAGTAAATAGTATAGTGATAGTAAGTATATGAAGTAGTACCATGTAATAATAAATTTACTGATTAAACAAAACTAATCAGTCTTCTATTACATGTAAAATATTATTATGTGGTACACAGGTATGTATAGCGGTATATGACATTCAAATTTGAATTTTTGGAAAGTCATATAACACGTCATGTATGAAAGAATTTTGAATTGAATTTAAGACAGAAGGTGGAAGTCAAAGATAAATAACATATGTATATATATATAATTAATTAAGTTGTATTTTGTTTTGTTTTTTTTTGTTTAGGAAAAAAACATACTTGTTATCGTCTGTGAACTGGAGGCTGCTAATACCACTACGAGGGCAGCACAAACGGCAAAGAAAACACCCGCAACTACCAATAGTCGTCTTTCCATTCTCGTCCTTCGGTTCCACCATGGGGGATTTCTGTAGAAACAAACAAAACAAACAAATATTAAGGATATGTTTACTAATGAATTTATCAAAATTATTTCAAAATCCATACTTCACAGTCTAAGTGAAACGTTAACTGGAATACACTAATTATCAGTACTACTAATATACAGCACAGAACCTATAACCAGCAGATCTTTATTCCTATCAGCTATATCACTATCATCAGCCTGCCGTTAATCACTACGTATTACAGATAATACAATCTAGCCAAGCTTTGCCTACACAAATCAACAAAAACGCGGATGAGCCATTTATCAAACCTCAATTTAGGCTTAGAAACTCAGTCCAACTCGACACCATGCCAACATAGCACGTTATAAATCGAACCTAAACTTAAATTATAGATCAGACGATGGTCCAAATAATTTTATTATACTATGTAATTTAAACTAAAATGTAATTAAGAATAATTACCAAAAATAGTTGTATGCTATTTAATGAGTCAAACCTGAACGTTTTGGAATGCTGATGCACACCGTTACTATTTGTAGGTGTCATTCAAATTGCGGCTAATTTAAAAAAGTTTATATTCTTAATATATGGGGCCCAAACTATAGCTTAAACCTCCATTTATAAACGTTTCTGTTTTAACTGAATTAATTTTTCCACTAAAGTTTAATAGTCAGAAAAACAGAGGATTATTTCAATCACAGTCAAAGTATGAAGTATTTATCGCTTCAGTCTTCTGTATTGTTCCACACTATAAACACAACAGATGCAAGAAAACTGAATGCACGTATTGAATTAAAACTTGCACAGATCGACGAAACCAAATCACGTTCCAATAAAGAAACCGCAAAACACATTAATCGAAGTACGATGCATAATTACACTTTAATTATATGGGACACGTGCCCAATTATACTTTAGTAGGGGGCTACGTATGCGTACAAAATTGACACTAATGGTTAATTTGTATAGTAATTACAGCTCAATTGCCCCCACCACCAAGGGATTTTGATTGTTATTATCCTTTAATTACACATTCCCCATACACTTTTATTACAAGTTGAGAAACCGGAGGAGATGAAACAAAAACCAAAGCCGAGAGAGACCGTTATCATGAGTAAATATCTGAATTCCGATTCCGACACGTTCTCTACTTTGTAGTTTTGTAGGTAGTCGTTTCATAGATCCAATATTCCGATCACTCTACCCCCGTTATTTATTGAAGACCTTGAGTTCTGCTGAAGAAAGTGTTTTGTTAAATGAAACCGTTAGAATTCAGTAATGCAAGAAATATCTGTGTCCGTGCTCTACTGTTTAAGGTAGAGGTAACTAATATATACGGGATGAACGGGAAGACGTATTACTACAGTATAGTATTTGTGCCCCTTGACTGGTCCTCTCCTGATTCTATGTTCGTCCGTATCATAATCGAGAAGAACTGAAGCTGAACCGTTGAGTGTTCCCGGAACGGAACCGAAACCGTTCCGTATACCTATACTGCAGATCTACACGGAAAGACACGGAGGAAGGTCAGAAATGGAGAAAATTCCTCGTCCTCGTCGTTCTCGTAGTCGTCGTCGTCTTCTTCTTCTTCGGAGTTGGAGTGCACAACATTTATTTTGTTCTCTTATTAACGTCTCTTAATTAAAATAGATTGCTGCCTCGCCAACTTTTTTTTCCTTCTATCTACCGTCGTCAGTCCCATAGTCTCACAGTAGCAATAGCCGCCCCATGTGCGCACTTAAAAAGTTTCTTGAACACTTTATTTACAACACTTTACACACTCAAACCGTCAACTTGATAAACCAAAAAAAAACACAGTCAAACTTTAAGAAGATACAGAGAAAAACAAGAAGGAAATTCTGTCACTGAAACAACTCATTCCCGTCTTCCCGTCTCCCGTTCCCGTTGCCGCGCCGCCCTTATATACTTATCATTATATAGTATTTTTGTGTGTAAGTAGTAGCTCTGTAATTATAATTACCGACACCCAATCTAAACAAGCCCAAGCACAAGGGGCAAGAAGGGAACGTGTTTAAAATGATAAATACATGGTGTAATTTGTCCACGTCAATTAGACTGATGAGACTGGTAACACGAACTGTGAAAACAACAGCGTGCAATTACATACACATATATGTGTAAGTAGTCGTTGTCCTCGTCAGTCCTTCGTATTATTTAGTATTTTTGGTTTGTTTTTACGAGAATTTATTTTTGTCTTTTCAGTAATTCAGCCAGAGCGCACAAAGTTCATTATTTACATTTGTATTTCAATCTCAACTCAATTTCAAACTATGTTCTCACTTCACTTCCTCATTTTCCTTTTATTTTTTGGTGTTTTTTTAGATACAATTTAAAATTTCAACTCATAACACAAAATTTCTCATCTCGTTTATTATTGGAGGCGGTTACCAGTACCAGTACCAGTTGACAGTTCTATTTGTTTTTGGGTGAATTAATGTGCTTTATATTTTCGAGTAATGCAGAAGCAGACTATGCGCAGAGTGGCAATTTGTAATTTTAGAAATACTGCTATTCAATTACACAAATAAAAACACATTATTTGGATCCGGATTTTTAACCATTTTCAACAAATCTGAATTTTTCTGGTTTAAAAATAATAAAATGAATTCTTCCCTAACACACGTATTTTGGAAATTACAGAAATTATATTTTGCAACTTGAATAAAAACAACAACAAAGAACACGGCGTACAAAGAGCGAAACAGTCAAAACCTGAACCACGACGTAAACTTAGTGAATGAGTGAATGCTTTTTGACTTTTGACACCTAATTTCCCCTTTCAATTTCAGCCAATAATAATAATTAGCTGAGTAAAAAAGTACAGATTATTTTCTTCCTTATGGCCACTATCTTACAGCATTAGCGTCTCCGCTTCGTTTCATTCTCACTATAATACTGTTCCCCTTAGCCTTTCTTCTCTAAATTTTGTCTGTACAAAGACATCAGAATAACATTTTTTGTTTTGCTCTAACTTTTTGGATTTCGTGGAGTCACACACACACATAACAACAACCACAACAACAACGACACAACCGCTCTCACTCACTCACTGGGACTTATTGGCTTTGACTTGGCCTGAGTTCCGGTATGCCGGAAACTCCAAAACTTGGAAACATCCACTTTTTATTTGGACTTCCACTGGATTTCGATTTCGATTACGATTACGATACACGATTCCCATGTAAACTTTTTCAACTACTGCTAATGCTATACACTACTTAAAGGAAACACTAAACGAAAACCCATTACCGTTTATCAGGACAGTTAAAATAAAAAATACTCCTATATCCCCCATCCAGATATATCAGTATTCAGTATAGCTATATGAGTTTGACTTTTAGGCTCACATTATGTACACACGTAATTTTATTTATATCTTGCAAATTGTATGGGGTATGGACACGGACATGAACTCCACTTATATTTACAATGCCCATATAGTATCATCACCATCTCATCTACAATCGGGACATCTACATTTACGCCAACATTACAATACTATATAACACTACATAATGCATATTTAATACTTGCGTAAACATTAATGGTAAATTGTTGTTGTCGTTGTCGTTGATGAATAAGATTAACTTGTGTGGTAACTACAATATTTTTAACCACAGAAATTCGGCAATGGCCCCAAAACCATAATATACTATGTAATCTTCAATTTTACAAATAATTTTTAAATTTGTCAAAATTACTTTTCGATAGATTTTTGTGAAAATGTTCTAACTGCAAGTTTTCAGAATATGTCTTTGCGCACTGCAAATAGAATAACCACAGGTCTACAACACACAGCAAAGTTTGGTGTAAATCCCCCCGGGAGAGTAATTTGGAGTTTGACGGTACCTACCCATGTATTATTCATGGTAGAAGAGCCTGCTTTCCTATTTACTTCATCGTTGTTGTGATACAAAATAAGCATAGCAATTTACTAGAATTTTTTAGCGCTTTTTACGTTCACATACAATGATCAGAGTTAGAGTGACGGTGGGTGGAGGATGGGATAAATTTGTCAATCAAGTAATAGTAACATAGGAAAGAAGATGTAAAACGGGACCGTAAATCGTAGCATCTGTAGAGGACTGTGACAGAAAACACGCACAAAGTCCATTGCCATTTTGCCTTTTTCTACTTCAATTAATTAGCATACTCACCTATATACCAAACCAACTAAAAGCAGTATCAATAATAAATACGAGTAGGCATGGATCAGTAATAGTAATTATTTTTATTCATTATTTTTTCATCCTCTATTTCTGTTTAAATAAGTAGATAGGTAGCTACATGAGCTTCCCGTCGAAATTGAAACGAAAGAGCATCAGTAAAAGCTAACATAGGAACTAATAGGAAGGAAGTGCAGAAGCGTGTTACTACAACATATTACATATCGTATGTGAAGAATCAAAATGACCAATGACCCAAATCCATTTTTAGCTAAATACGAAATTCACTATCTCCAAACCAAAATTTAACATATCATGATCATACAAGCTTGTGAATATAACATTTTGAAATTATCAAAAAGGTTTTAATAGAACATTTCACACTTTTCAAAAAGATGTAAATAGAACATTTCACACTTTTCAAAAAGATGTAAATAGAACATTTCACACTTTTCAAAACGATGTAAATAGTACATTTTGCAGTTTAAAAAAGATGTAAGTAGAACATTTCACACTTCTCAAAAACTCGTATTTAATAACTTACCCATATCTAATTTAGTATTTTTTTGAGATGGCTGATTTTAATTCTAGCTTAAATTAGATATGGGTCATTTTGATTCTTCATAGACGATATATGGAATAGGAAACAAGGTACACGAATTAAAAAACGAGCAGGACTTTAACATGCAAAGTGTAAGTAAAGCCCGCTATTATTTTCATGTAACCGAAACTGGACCTATGGAACTGGCAAAGCTGGAACTAACACTGCCGATATCATGGCGAAATTCAAGACGAAAACTAAAGAGCCAGAAACGAGAACAAGGACTGTATAGCCCACACTGCTTATCATATGTGTGTATTGCGATAGCTTTTGTAAGTTTTGTAGTAATAATAAAAATACTCTGGCACTATCCCTGCCTAGATATTCAAATTTAGTTAATTCAGAACAATATATCAGACCGATTTCGGATTTAATTTGAGAATTAGAATCCGTAGTATACACAGGTATCTACATACCATGACCATGATAGTGACAGTTTTCCCTGTGTGACAGCCGCGCATACAGTGGAGTACTATGTGGCTCCCTTGGTTTTGGTTTCCTACTTTATAGTCCTCGTAATTAAAATTCAATTTATTCATTTATTTTTATAGCTCTTGTGATAATAGATTAAGTTTAGCTGTATATAATTTTCATTAGTCCCATCCCAAATCCAAATCCAAATCCAACTCCATGGAAAGACGAATGAAACATTTTCCATTTCTTGTAATTTGAAAGTCAAATGACTATTTGTTATTGTAATTGTTATCATTACTGGATCATTGGCCCAACTCAAACTGCTGGCACTGGCACCAGCACCGGCACCGGCAGCACTGGAATTACAATTCATTTATTTTCATTTCCCTCCTACAGTGTTACATAATACTGAGGACAGAGTAGGCCAGGAAACACCCGGAATGACATAATATCAGCCATGTAAATTATCTAATCATTCCATTCTATCATATACAGTAGGCACATATTATACTGTGCTATTATGTAAAACCCGGAATCTCTATCTGTAGCCATGAAAAAGTTAATTACAATTTACAATAACTATACAGTCAAAATAAATGTGAGAACCACCGGACTAAAATAAAGCTGAAAAACAAATATTACTGATGGAAACCCCGGTCCCGGTTACAGTAATAGTTAATTTAATTTCTACTGTTTTTATGTCATTAATATTCTTTAATAATATTTTATAATTATTATGCATTAAACATTTTTATGCTATACGCTAGGCCCGTAGAATGAGTAGAAATAGACCAAAATGTATTTACTTGCAGGGGCCAATACATACTAGATAATTACTAGACATAGCAGATTATATACTGTATATTGTCTGTGAAGAACCAAAATGACCCATATCCAATTTAAGCTAGAATCAAAATGAGCTATGTCATAAAAAAATGAGAAATATGCTTAAAATATTAATTACGAGTTTTTGAAAAGCGTAAAATAATCTATTTACATGTGTTGGCAAAGTGTAAAATGTTCTATTTACATGTTTTTGAAAAGTGTAAAATGTTCTATTTACATGTTTTACAAAAGCGTAAAATGTCCGATTTACATGCTTTTAAAAAGTGCAAAATGTTTTATTTACATGTTTTTGAAAATTGTGAAATTTTCTTTTTACACTTTCTTTAAAAGTGCAAAATATTCAACTTAAATACTTTCAAGACATATGTTTCAATATTTTTGTAGATAGTGGGTATTGTTTTTAGCTACAAATGGATATGGGTCACTTTGGTTCTTCACAGACGATATAACATACCAAAAGTATATAGTAATTCTACTATAATACGTACCCCACATTTTTGAAGATAGGCCATAGGCATATTATTTTGAGCAAACTAATAAATTTAATTCAATATTTTTTAAATTCACAGACCAGCAGAAACAAACGTCAAAAGAAGGAAATGAGAAAAAAAAGTAAAAATTAATTCAATTACAAATTTATTTCCTTGCGTATATTGTGTTATACTATTCGCACATTTCAAAAGGGCAAATAACGAAATCACATTTACTATTATGTAAACAGGGTTAAATGCGTTGGTGCTCTACTGCTATACACAGAAATAACAGGATAGGTACATATAACTATACAAAATAGAATGTTGTTTTTTCAAAATCTGTATATTTCCATACACTGCTACAACTTTAACTTACGCAATTCTATTTAACCCTTTTTAAATATATCTGTTTTTAACGTCAAATCAAAGGTGTACACAAGTTAGAAAAAATTGAGTGCAGAAGGATACGGATATGCTTTAATAGTATATATTATATGATTATGATAATTTCTAACTTTTTTTTTCAGTACATTTTTACTTGTAGTGTACAACTTTAATTACAGCCACATAACATCAAAAACAAACATGCTTATAACTATATAGTTGTGGATATCCTTAGCTAACATCATATATATACCAACCTACCTACTACTGAAAAAATCAAGATTTAGAGTACGCATTTTGGGGCAACCCTTCCATTGTTATGACCAGCACCATATCCATATCCATAATCCATATAAACCAGTAACCATAGCGCATACAGATTTTTTTGGCATTGCCCACACATAATATATTATTACCATAAAATATGTAGCAGTGGAAACTGTGGAAGGCACGTATAGGCGGACGTACGGTACTATGTGATATTAAATCGTACATAGTATTATCTATATCCATAATCTACAGACTACAGAGACGTATAGAAAATATTCAACTATACACATATTATACTGGTCGTGACGTAATACTGATATAGACCTCACCGTCGAATGGGAAATGGAATGGTGCCACAGGTGTCAGTTACTGATCTTGCACTATCCATTCGAGTTATCTTGGATAACTTTTATATCTTCAATTTCTTAACTAATATATAACCGTGCAGTACACTGTCGACTATATAGACCATAAAGCATATCATAATTACCTGCACCTATAGTCTATATAGAGTATATCTCCAATCTCCAACTGAAACTATGTAGACAAGTGGCACTGATAAAAGGGAAAATAATAAATATTATAGCAAAGAAACTCAAATTTATTGTATATCACTATAGTAATAATAATATAATATTTTAACATCTTGTTTGTTAAGAGAGGCATCCAACAGTAAAATATTAATACAGCCAAATATAGGGTGGTACACTCATATATTACATATACAAGTTATAATAAATTTATTATGGCGTGCTTATAACTTCAACTTGCATCCCATTCCATGACCTGTCTTGCCTGAGAGACACACGGACTACACTATACTACTGCTGATATTTTTGAGAATTTGATTTCCCAATAAGGAAAAGGAAGGGAGAAGATGTTTTGAATTTAGTGTACAGGCTACACATGTAAAATATCAGTGCCTACTACAAAGTTTAAAGATATGTGTGTCTGTTGGGCTGCGTTCCGCATTTCAACGGCGTACACACTACTTATTGGAGTTGATTTGTGATTTCTTAGGAATTATACGCATAGCACAAACTAGGTTGATGCACTTCCCTTTTGTTTCCTCTGTATTTGCTATTTGTTTATATTTTATTTTCTCGATCTTTTGCACTGTGGGAGTCAACAGTCAACAGGGCCGTGTTGATCCTTGTAATATCAATCACAATATTAACGATAAGTGTATAATATATAAATTGCGTAGAGATTATGTGTAGATGGCAAAAGGTCTGAGGGTAGAAAAGTTTCTCAAAGGAAACCTACACATTAAAGTCAATATCAAAGCATGCCGGCCATTAGTGCTGTATGTCTGCAGTGGTCAACCAGCTGCCACATATCTGTATATCTGATCGTCAATCGTGAAAGATGCTTCTTTATCTGTTGTGTTTCGTCGCCAGAAGTGGAAAAGCCAATAACTCAACCCATCCCATACTTATGATTAGTATACATTTTCCCCACTCAATTCTTTATAGATGATTACAGTGTATCGGTACCGGCACCGGTATCGGCAAAAGCACGACTCTGCAGGTCTACAGGCGCCTGCACTTATTACGATTAGTCTGATTTACGTTATTAGCAGTGAAAATTAACGTGAAAAATAGTGACTACAGTAATTAGTATACAATTATTGTAATGTTTACAGGCATCAACGATAGAAACCATCCGTTTCCGTCCCGTACTAAATTATCGATTACCGTAGCGGGCAATTATTCAATTGGTTTTTTTTGCATAGTCAAAAATAAAATAAACTATAGCATTAAAAAAGTCGAAATCGACAGCGAAATTCGAGTTAGAATCCACCTTTTGTTAGCTAGTATTTTGGAGATTTCAAAATTAAAAAATTTCTAATTTTTATGTTTCAGTCATTTTTCTTTTACTTAAGACAGGAGACAAGGGCTTTGTTTATGTGGCGCTGCTTAGATTTTTTTGCATGCTTAAAATAGTTTCTGAGTAACGCTATAACGATACATATATAGAGAAACAGAAAAGTAAAAGGCATTTTTACATTGCAATGGATCTACACAATAGCATTAGTGAGAGCATTACTGTAGAACATTGTCCAAGTTTACAAGTCGGTAACAATAACAATAGATTTGACAATGTAAATTTACGTGGCGTGGCCTTTGGCACTTGAAAAAAAAAGAGGTAATAATCAAGAAGAAGGAGGTTTCTTTGTACATCTATATACTCTTCTTTTAAGGAACTTACGATTTAGCTTCTTTTATTTCTTGGGCTCACTCCACTCATTAGTAAGTCTCAACACTCCAACTACCGCTACCTACCTACCTACATATTATCAGTAATTTCACGAACCAAACCCTTACGCCTTATTGTCATTGTTATCTCTGTTAGGTGCATCGCATATCGAGTCTGCAGATATACATAAAAGTCACAAAACAGAGCCTACCTACCACCAGATAAGAAAGAGCCAAGAAGAGTCGGCTTCATGAATACAAATATTTACTGCAGGGAAGAACGCGACTGAGCCATCCTCATTGAATATTGACCACTCCATTATACTGTGTACCTGTGCACTAAAGCACAAGCCAGGACCGACACCGAAGTCGACAACAAGGAAATTACAATTAAGGTCTCATAACATGTAGCCTCAAACAATACGATATAAAAGAAGGCAAGGCAAGATAAGATGCACCTTAACTGAAAGCTAATGCATAGCAATACCATTACCAATACTGACGAGACTGACTAGTGAGATGCACTGACACTGAGTGAATGGTCCCGAGCTATACAGTCAGTACAGTGCTACACGGTTTAGGACTGTTTATTAGGATAGAAAAATGGTTCAAACAATTAGCAAAGAAAATTGTTGGGCTTGTTTTTCTCACTAAAATCTGACGGTGTTTCCCTGTGTGACCACATACATACAGTTTTTAAACAATCCAATTTACAATTTATCATAAGGAAATATCATAGTTTTTTGAACATCTTCTAGCCCTAAGCTACATAGGTCATCTCAAGACTCAAAACATTTTGTAATTAGCAAAAGCCAGGAGTGATGAGTGAGGTGGTGATTATTAAATAATTTGTATTTTTTCCTGTTGTACACTCGTCAATCACTCGTTGTTAGTTGCTGCGGCAGATATTTAAATTTGAATTTTTTAGGGTCCTCTCAATGTCCGATGTTCGTCTACAAAGTTGCAAATATTTTGGAAATATTTGTAGGCTAATTTAAAAATTTAATTTTGAAGTAAAATTATTATTTAAACCCCACATTTTTAAGAGACAGAAAAGACATTAAACTGCAGTGTCCATCTGTGATAATGTACTGTAAAACGGTTATTGCAGAATACTGCGTAGTTTTGCTTTCAACTTTAAGAATCTCTGCTATCATAATATCAGTACGGCTTCTTGAATTTGCATATTGGACAAGGGGGAGGTTTAAGGATCCACACATAATTTATTGCAACACATATTTTACAGTGACATCAAACAGATTTAATGCAGAATTAAAATGACGGTGTCATAATTAATTTGATTTATATAATTAATGTCTGGGACCAGGTCACCTGAGGGACACGTACAATATAACAATACGAATTCGACGCTGGGAAAACGCTGCCAACTTTATATTGTTGATTCAAATTTCGATAGCAGTACACAGGGGACAGTTAGGCAGTGGGAGTGTATACACTAAGGTATGTAGATACCTTATCACAAGTATCACAACAAGAAGACCAGACCAGAAAGAAAAGGTGACTCTCGTTGGAGTTGGGAGGAAAAAATCTCCGAATTGCTAAATTGTAATATTATTCAAACTGTCTATTGGTAACCTACGCTGCGTAGAATGTAGAACTGCATAGTACACATAGGTATATGACGGTTCGCAGTACGTCAAATACTCAGAATGACAAATACGTAATTACAATACAATTTTTTACAATATCGACTATAGGATGAGATGAACGAGATGAACTTTGTCTGGGTTCCTTTTCATTATTAAATACAACAACCATTGCAAAGAAGCACGTTTTTTTTGTTCCCTTCGTTTAAGATGGAAGGAAGAGAACCTGTTTACATTTTTTTTTTCAATTTTTAATGGGAATGGTTTATAGTTCATCTCACAGCCTCACTTCAGACAATACATTTTGCGACTATTATGTTGGGTGTATTATGTACTACTGATAACAGCGCACAAAATTTCCTGCAATTAGCATATTACCTGTAGAGATATTGCGTATTCTACCTCCGTCTCCGGCTTTTCACTTCAGTCGTGTTTAAAACTCAAATTTAAGGATTTAAACAAACTATATTCAAAATACGAGATATGTACAGGCCAAGAAACTTTAAAATTAACTCTCTGAAAAATTCCAGGAATTTTTTACTCCTTGTACAACACACTACAAAGTCACCTTTTAGTTCGAATTTATTTTCTGTAGGTTTTGACATATTTAATTTTTAGCATATTTTTCTGCACAAAAAACCAAAATTATTGTAGTAGCTTATACACCTAGCAAAAACGGCAGCCTTATTTTCTTAATGCATATGAACATGTGGATGTGGATATAATAATTGTAGGGAGCTAATATAATTGTAATTAAATAATAAGAGTTTCAATTACAACTTTAAATACAAAGTATAAATTGACATAACTATTTATGCATGTATTTAAAAAATTCGTGTATGTTTTCAACGGTCGTCGTGGATTAACTAGTGAGACATATTGAAACTAAGCACATATAACTGAGGTTAGGAATTTTTTGCGTGCTCAGGCCCAGCCCGTATAGTCAGGCCACAAGTGCGATGTAAATTGAGGCAAATTGAAGTCACATCGTCACATGAACCCCTCAGGCCAGGCAGGCCAGACCACAGTCTGTTTAGTGACAATCAAGTCTTTCACAATTAGCGCCTTTGCTCCACAGTCCACAGTTCCACAGTATATATTTTTTTTAAACCTGCCATTCCCATTCTAAATTCTAAATTCTATCTCTATTTTTTTTTACCGTGTGTGTCAATCTTATTACTCTGTCAGACTACAGACAATTATAAATTTTCCCTCTTACTCCGCAGTCAGTCAGTAGTCAGTCGCATATATATTATATTATATGTTTGTGTGTCATATTGAAAATGGCTGAGTTTGATTTTGATAAATGATGCAACTCTCTCTCCGCGTGCACTTCCTACTATTGCTACATATACAATGTAGAATTATTCTGTGTGGTAATTATCTGTGCATGCCATGTCACATGTCACGCAATGTCACACACTGATCTACTAGCACCATAATAAACACACAAAAAACAAACCATACAATGAAGTGCATAGTATGTACATAGTCACTGTATACATCTGTAGAATATGCAAATTCTTAATTTTGTTTGAAAACATTCCAAAAATTCTGTTTGATGCACCTAGATAGATGAAAGAGTAACTAAAGGAGAGAATCGCGTTTTGTTGAGGTACAAAGAACAAAAATATTGCTGACTGATAAAATCTGTGTTTTTTTTTAAACTACCTCACGCGACATAGATATTGTCACGTAAAAGCCTTGGAATTTTAACGAATAGAATAAACTAGTTCACTCATCGACAGGTCAGTGCTCAGTTTTAAAGATAAATAAACAAAAATGCCGAAAAGTAAAATAAACTTTTTAAGCGCCAGCTGTGCTACTGGTACTATGGTGTTAATTGATTTCTTAATGGTTTTGTTAGACAACACTAACACGCATTATTTGTACACACTACCGTATTTCTAACATGTGTGCGTGTGTTTTCCTGCCTTCAACTTATTCTTAGACACGTTCATAATTACGGCAGCAACAAGCAACAAGTCATGCTATATGGTAAATAATACAAATGAAAAGAATTATTGGAGATAAAATATTGCAATTTTTTTAACGGTTTGCATGTGCTGATAGTATGAAGGCATGGCATGTTATTAGGAAAGGTAGACTGTACTGAAGAATGTCTACACAGATTATGTCTATATCCTACTCGCTAACAGTTGTAACAGTAACAACACTATACACAATTCCTTTTTTTTCGAGACGTGCTACATCGATATACAGGTAGACAAACAAATCTTTCTAAACAACGAAAACACAGTAGTAAGATATGAATACTACTATACGGAAACTTAAATACAGATTACACCTAAAACAGATTGGGACAAAAACATACCGGATCTACTTTATTGTAAGTAGCTAGATAAATTGCTACAACATATGAGATTTTTTAAGCTTATATATTTTTTGTTTGTAAAAATTATTAGATGGCTGATGGCACCCAAGAAGTAGTAGCGAATGAACGGAAGTACGGTTTACAGCAGATGGTTTAGATTTCCGTCATTTTTTAAGGCTCTTTTACTTTACAGTATAGAAGGTACATTCAGACAAGTTATATTTAAAGTTATAAACACAGACAACTGCTAACTGCTAAAGGCACCTACCTACCAATTTTTTCTATAAATTGACCTAAAATAAAAATAAAGATGAGCATAAAATTAATGAGAGTTTGAGCATTCCTTTTACTGTAACTAATTCAACTTGAACGCGGGTAGAAAAAAATAGTAATAAAATAATATAAGTATTCCGCTGCACAACAATCAACTGCAATATCATAAAAACTGCACCAAAACTGCACTTCACTTCAAACATCAACTGCAGTACTTACCAACCAACGGAACGGATTAAACAAAAACGAGAGCGATAACAGTATAAGAACGACGGTATACAGTCTATATCTATAATTCAAAACGCACTTTAGCATATCAAGCTAAAAGGAATTTTCTACTTCTTTATTTAACTCTCAATTTTCATTTCCCAAATCCTAAAAGCTCAAAGACTACCTCTATAAATGTGAACGCTGCTGCGTCCGTAAGGAGTTCTATGATAAACCGGAAATACCGAAAAACAGAAAGAAATAATAATACCAAAAAAAAAACACTACTTAAAAACTAAATAATCCAGTATTTGACTTTTGCTCAGGAATTGTCCCCATTTTTGAGCTGGTAAAAATGATCAATTCACGCTCGATTATTTGTAATGGTTTATATTTGTAAGATTTGTAAGTTTAAATTAATAAATATTTCGGTCTTGGTAAGTAAAAAATAATACCCCTGTTAGTACCACCAAGCGTGTCAAATCTAGTGTAACATAATACGCGTAATCATAATTGACTCTCTCACACAGCATAGTCAACAGTGCAGCCATAGTGGTTTGGTTTTGGTTAGAATTTTGGAATGGTGGTCGACTAAAAAATGTGCAATAATTGTGACATTACAAAACAACAGAAAGAAACAGAGCTGCGTTGTTCAGAAGCCAAATTGATGTTTCTTGTCATATCCTGTCACAAAGGGGGGAGGGGGATATGACTAATTCTAAATTCTGAAAAATAAAATCAACGATGCAGAAAAAGATTCTGGTTTAAAACTGTATGCTATACGCAACCGTAGACAGTAGACAGCAGACGCTATGCTATAAGTATACGCTACAATCTACAATGTTTAATGTTTCTTATTAATGGGTCTCTTTCTTTATTGTATATTATCCAATTTCTAATTTGACATAATGTTCCACACCATATGTACCTACACTATTTAAGTTCATGTAATATCTTATTAGTACAGACAGTAGAAGTAGTGGAAGTTGTAATCGCAAATACTGGTACATCTGTAGCATTAGTTTGCTATATAGGATACAACAATATATCTCTGTAGTTTCTAATTTCGTGTAATTTTCGTCTTCAATTTCTCTTTTTTTATATATATATAAATTTGTCTTGTATATAAATCAGTACAATTTAGTTTGAGTTAAAAGCCCTTCCCATATACTACAGCTTTTTGCTTTTAGTCGAAAATTGAAATAAAACAAAAATTAAATCAAATCCAAAACCTGGGCGAATCAGCAGGTACCTATGTAATTAGTGGAGCAGTTTAATTTTGATTGTGGTTCAATATTGGGGCTTGTTTATACGCAGAGCTACACAGTTCATGAAGCAAATCAGATCTGTATCATTGCTATTACTTGCTATACAGGCACATAGTATTGTACTATACTGATAGAACTACAACAACGCCTTTACAATGCAGTCCTTATTAGGCTAATACATTATTTAATGTAAAATTATAACGCATGAAAACATTTCACGTTTTCTCTAATTATACAATTATACGCACTTATTTCAACAGGTCTTCGTTGTGTGTGGTTCTAATTACATTTTTGTACTGTGTGTCTTGGCTATATGGCTTTATAGCGCTAGGGGGTTAAAGATATACTACGCATGTGGGTTACTTTTTAGTTTCAGGACAGGTATGTAGGTAGGTACTTTGATTTTGATTTCATTTGCAGAATAAGACTAAAAATCTACTGAATAAATTTTAATGTACGTGGCTACATACCGTTACCGTTATTATTGATGCATGATTAACGATGTTAACTGCAATAAATTCTTGGTCAACTCGTGATATGCATAATTAATCGAGGATGACTTATAAACTTGAAGTCCACCTCTCAAATGCTGAACTGAATTGCACTATTGAAAGTTTCTACTGATCTTCTTCGGTGAGTGAAACTATCACTGACTGTGAAACTCACGATTTGCTTGTCATGCTTCTTAAAAAAATTTCAAAGTCCATTAACACTGTGTACAATTTCGAGAGAAATATTTCTGTGTATTTTGATTTTTTAATTTTTGGTTTTCAATTTTGGTATTTAAAAATAAAAACTAAAATATACAATTAATACTATAAGGATTTTTGTACGAGATAAATAGGTACTATACACTGACGCACTTCAAAATTGAGAGAAAAATTAAAGCTAGAATAATAAATCTTATCATGACTAATTAACTAATTATTAATTATGCTGCATTAGTCTAAGCATAATTTATTTTTTATAATTATTATAATGTTATGTTTATACTTAGCAATTAATTATCAGTAAATTAGTAACGCACATCGTAGATTGACAATTAAGTATATACAATTAGTTGAATTAATTCCAAATTAATCACAGATGTTCATAACTATGTACATACTGTATTTAGCTAATTTGGATTTTGAAAGTCTCATACTTGCAGTTTTCCAATTATTGGAGTCTATTGTTTTTGAAATATGAGTCAATTCCATTGAAATTCATCGAAATAAAATAAAAACTATACAGGGAAATTTCCATTTTATATTTTGCAAATTAAAATTCGCAATGAAAATACAATAATGTTTACATATTGTACTGCTTTAAATAGCCCCATAGCTACTATAATGATTGGTAGACCAACCGTTTAAAATCTCTTGGAAATTCCATAGTCATAGTCATATAGTTATGTATGCATAGCATGTCGTGTCAGTCCCAAATTACTACGCTGCGCTGTTCAAGTGTGCAACAAAAATTTAAAACTAGAATTTTGACCACGTAAAAGTATAGAAACATTATAAAACTGGAAACCAGTTCTGTCGTTACCTAAAATTATAATCATGTATTTAAAATGTACATTTACAACCGCGACAGAAATGACACAGGGAACTTAATAAACAGGAAAAACAACGTACGATTTACAAAGCAAGTGTGACATGAAGAATACAATTTAGATTCTGTGTAGTAAAATATCCAAATTTTGAAGGACTTCGAAAAACTGTCATCGCATCGAATTACAAGTTTTCCTCAATAATTTATATTTTTATGACATGAAATTTGGCTATGCTACAGTGTAGATATGCAGAAAACAACCCAACTTAAATTTCCCTATAATTGTATACCTACCTACCTAGGTAAAAATGAAATTTGTTTAACAAATCAAGAAATGCCGTAATATATTATGGAACGTCCACATTTTGAACGTGAGTGTAATTATTTTCCATAATAATTAAAAATTTAACTGCATAGAATGCCATATACATAGTCTATATTCTTATTTTTAAGTTTTCACATAATTATTAATATTCAATGTGACTTGCGTCTTTTTTTCCAAACCGAACCATAGTGCCAGTATATACATACACGTATATAAATACATAAGTATCTTTAGGAAATGCTTTTAAATTCCAGTGTACACACGTAGTAACTATCTTTGACATGTATTATTACTTATGTCATTTTGACACGACACGACCTTCAATTTTATTTGCAAAAAATATACAGAAAATAGCAAAACACTCACAAAAAAAGAGACGTTTTTATACTCGATATAATAAAATACAGTTGAAAGGATGGAACCTGTCACATGTGAAAATACTGAGCTGATATTACAAGAATAGAATAATAATTATCTAAAAAATATATGTGAATAGATTTTGCACAATGTCAATGGCTACAATAAAGACTTGCCTTATATGTACTTTAAGTATATTCAAACAACATTTTTCCCATTTGTCATCTGCATTACTCAATAGCCCACAAAACATCCAACGTACCAAATATCCTGTGCTTAACCAGTATTACCGTCCTTCTCGTAAAAATGTTAAAAATCGAACACGACAAAATACAATACAAAAAGCTACATAACATAATAGAAATCCCATCATTTATTGTCTAGTAAAATTTCAACTACTCCCATACTTATAGCCATTGACATTACCATTGAATTTTAAATTTTTGATTTTCTACTTTTGTATCATAAAATAAAACATAGAATTAAGTTATAACAGACGTATGATGATGTAATGTTAAATAATGTAACATTGATATTGATTTTCCTTTGAGTTTAAATGTTGGAGAGGCGTGACGACGACAGAGAAAGAGACTTCCGATATTTTATTTTCAAGTATCAAGTGTAGTTATTGTAGTTATGCAATAAATGGCAATTTCGAATCGAATTTTGAAATAAAATTCCAACACGTAAAAAGCTATATGTATAGTACAGTATATAATTATACTGTAGGAGAGCGTGTCAGGAGAGTGTCACCTTTATGCTTCATTGGGGTTTAATGTGGCAGAAATTGAGTCTTTACGGTTCAGTCGGTCAGGACTGACTGAGACTAAAGACAAAGTAAAGTAAAGGGAAAGGAGCAAATATAGAGAGACAATGTCATGTCAAAGGCAGACAATAAAGGCGTCACATACAGGCGCGGATCCAGGATGGGGTCATGGGGGGGACTAATAATGTTAAGCGGCCATCTTGGAAAATGGCCGCCCCTATCCCCACAATGCTAAAAAAGCTCCTTATGGAGGGGGCTAAAGCACCTTAGCCCCCCCCCTTGGATCCGCCCTTGGTCACATATACTCATACCAGTAATAATTGCACTTAATACGAACTGACGATATGAGACTCAACGCATACTGACTCATTTGTACACTATACATGTATACACAGACGCATGTAAATTACAAGCTTACTGTTGCAGACATATTACTACAAATTCCCATACAGTATTTAGTATAGACTGCTTAAAAGTTTAATATCACGACGGGTCTTTCCAATCTTATGGAAATTAAAATGCAGTCAAGTGTAATTTATTAGGGCAATGGCAAAATGGCAGTAATACAGTATAGGACGGACATACAGACACGCTAATATATAGCAAGGCGGGTGGAAGTTTGGAAGTATACATATAGTTACATTATAGTGTACGTGTAGCATTCGTTTTGTTTGGAGGCCGCAGCGTTCAATTTCAAATTAAATTGCAATTTCAACAAAAGCACACAATATTTTATATTGTGATAGTAAATATATACCTGACATTTTAAATTTTGTATTTGATAATAGTATGGTAAGTCCGATGAAATTACTATCAAAACCTCAACCAAATCAAATGCTATACATTATGGCTGAACCAACCACACTGAAACGCATATAGCATTATTGCATTAGGCTGATTATATAATAAATACATTTTATGTGCAATATTATTATAATATTTTTTAATATACATAATGCAATTAAGTGCAATATACAATTTTGAATAGAAAACAATAATAGTATAATAACAGGCTATGCAGATTTTAGACAGTTTTATTTTTGAGCTAAATTGGAGCCAGAGACGCGGACGCCGGAGTATCTGTGCAGATATTGAATATAGTATTATTACAGGTATTGTATTAAAATGACGCTATTAAATCAAATCCAATTTGCTTTATTCGATATCCATATCGCATCGGTAAATCGCGACTTTAGGAAAATATACTTAAAAAAATGCTAAATAGTAAATTAACATGCAAAGTAAGTTGCCGACACAGCTATTCATAATATCGTATCATAGCCACAGAGTATTACGCTTACAATTTTATTATACTTTAATCTTTATAATGTTATTAAGGTCAAAGTCACGCTTATTTTCCAAAAAAAAACGCTTATTGAAACTATGTAGGCAATTAGGTGCAATATTGATATTTATTATAAATTATATATAATATGATATTGCAGTACTTATATAATGATGGTTGCTATTATTCTTATACTATTATAAGAAGAAAATTTGTATTCTTTTTAAAAATAATTTAGCACTTTCGATTTATTTTTTGCAGGTTTAATGAAATTATGGCCACTATTTATTAAGAATCTGCACACAATATAATACTATGCATGTAATGTACCTAGGTACATTAGTTAAAAAAATAACGCGTTTTACATTAATAGCGATTACAATAAATTACCGATACGGTAACAATTACCGATACTTAACCACATATCAAAACACAGCCAAACCCATACCGCATTCACACCAGACAAATACATGCATATACGCAGTAAGGTTGTAAATTATAAAATCTAATTCCGAATTTTTTAATTCGAATTTCTGGATTACTTTCTGAAAAACTTTATAGTCATGTCTACGTCGCGCAGCATAAAAATCCCCCCATTTTTTATAATAGTTTTAATGGTGATTCTAATACACAGAGGTAATCCTATTTCAAATTTCTATGCACTTCTAACATTTCACACACAGCCCCTGTGATACGAGCGTCTGAATTCTGACACTGACATTAAACTTTATCTCGTGAGTGAGTCAAGTCCAGCGTCAGTATCAGTATCAAAGCGAACTCATAAGTATATACATATTATGAGCTTCCTCTTCCAAAAAGTTCCAAGTTTCCAAGGGAAAATAACACGTGGACGTCAGCAACGTCAGTCTCAAAATAAAGTCAGACAGACTCATATAATAATATAATACGCATTATTTATTAAATAGATATGTAACAATAACAACAGAATCTGAAAGAAAAATGAAAACGCTTTTTTTTCTATCACTATAGACTATAGGTGCTTCTGACTGCTGAATCTATAAAATAAAAATCCTACAGTAATTACACTGTATTTTTTCCCTGAGAGAATAATGCAATTATTTCTGTGCGATTCCATCAAAGGTCATGTCATGGTATTGATAAACGTGAGAGGTTTTTCCAACTCTATCAAACTATCAACTGCCATCACTCATACCACATAGCATAGCACATAATACCATACAATAACAAGAAGCAACGGCTGTGCATACCTAATCTACCTACATACATTGTATTATTACGTCGCTTTCGTAAGTTACCTAGATTCCTACATATAGATCCGTTTCAAAATACCCAACGCATCAAAAAAATACAAAAACACAATGTCAATTCCCATTTTAAATGGAATCGTTTAACAAAACAACTTAGAACAAAGAACAAAAATAAAAAACAAGAAGATTATCCACATATCTGAGTATATCCGCAGTTCTGCAATTTATATTTTTCTGTCTAGTAAATACATGTATTACTGCATACCAATGTAATATAAATTCCGATTTCAATTTAAAATTTTTATTAATTTCAAGTTCAAAGTCTTTCCTTTTCATTTTTTGCAAGAGGGTACCGCCACATTGCAAGGTTTAAGAATTTCATGTACTTATGTACCTACATGGCACAGTTTTTGATATGATCGGCTAATAAAGAAAGTAAAAACTAAACCGACACGGACATATAGTGCGCTAAATTACATATAATTTTACAATGCACATTTTCCTGAATTTTGATTTGCAAAATTCAAGTACAAAAATAATACAAGTTTATAGTGCAAAAAACTTTGTACAACGTCCATTAAGCACAAGGCGCATATTGCTAACGATTAAAACGATTACTGAACGATCACGATTATTCACATGACACACATTATACGTTGCATACATATGCTTTGGTAGGTACTTAACATAAGACCGGACAGAATTATATTCCCTACGTTCATTGTTATTGTTATTATATGCACTTGCACTTTTTAAAGCTGAAACAAAAAACTAAAACAAAGAGGCCTACTAACACTATCAACTATATATATTTCTGTAATGAACTTTATAAAATACATGAAAGCTTATTTAATTAATAATCATACATTTAGAAAAAAAAACTAGAAAATTTTAAATTTCAAAAATGTAGACCAAGGTACGGTGCAAAATATATATTCATATAAATATAGTATTAGAGAACCTACATAATTATGTAGGTTTTGCTTGCGGTTTAACAAAAACAAAAATACAAATTCGACTGAAATTAAATTGAAATTCAAACAAAAAAATCCTAAATCATGTGGGACATGTAAACTTGATTTGGATAAAAATTTAAAATAGTTGCACAAAAAAATACGAATACTTTCTCTTCCATTTAATTCAATGTTAAATGTGAGACGCAGTTTGACTTAACTAAAGGTACATAAATAAAACCGTTTTATTCAGTACATGCACTAACAACCGTACACAAAAAATATAGAGTGTTGCAATCTACTTACCTACAATAATGTTCCTTGCAATATACAAAATATATAAAATGCATAAACTGTAGATACGCATCTATATATCAGTAAACCTTAATGGAAATAAGAAATTACATATATATATAATATGTTCAAGAAACTCTTGAAATCTTTAAGAAAAAAAAGAAGAAACCCTTTCTTTGACAATTTTACACTAGATTAGTCAATTTGACTTTTATTTACCTGAACAATTCATACATTCCATATAATATGGTGAAAACCAATGTGGAGATTGTGACTGTATGGCTCCGCACTAGGTACCAACTTGGCTTCGTATGTAATCTATGTATAGTAAATTCAAATAAATAATTATGTCCATTTTAGTGGGATCCTCAAATCCTCACAGTCACACAACAGAACAACATAGTGACAGTGGAATTTAAATTTACATATGGATCTGCGAGCGTGTGGTAAATTGTGTACACTATATGGACACGGACAGAGTCAGTGACTCTCTCAGTCAGTCACTGAATGACATCGCATCGGTATTTCAAATTCGAATAAAAAAAACCAAACCAAAAGTGCTACGTCATGGTGCACTCTGCACTATACTTGCTGCTTCGGAAACTGTTGACTGTCAATAAAAATAAATAAAAACACACACTGTGATAAGTATGAAGTAACGAAAAGGAAAATTTACTATATACTAACTATATAAAAAGAGCTTTGAATTTTCTATAGGAGTTAATAAAAGAATAATGGTAGCTGGTCGGTGGTGGTGGTGGTGATAGCGGTGATGATGGTTTCGGTGGTAAAATAAAAATTAATTCAAATGCCATATATGTAAATATCTATAAGCATTTCTATTTCTAATCAAATAACATGTCCTACATTAAGACATACTAGTTATTATAAACCTCCCCATTAGAAATGCTGGTACTGGTACTGGGGCACTATGTTTAGTAGTTAGTATTGACAAAACTGCAATAATGGCGAATGTGCAATTTCACGAGTCAATAGAACATGAGGTTAATTACAATCATAACTCTGAACAACTCTGAACAGGTGAGTTCTGGCTTAAATAGGAGCCTAACTACGCCAATATTTTTTATGGGTTGACATAATCATAATTCTTATGAATTATGAATAAGCAGACCATTTAGCTTTTGATTTAGGGCTTTCTTTGTAATTAAAAAAATCCCATTTTATAATGCCTGGCTTTGCCCTGCACTATTGTTCCTATTATCCGTAATTTTTTATTTTCGTTCTAGTATATTAAAGTTTTATAATTTAAAAATACTCACTAATTTAATTTTGCAATGTCATACAATTACACGTTACTTTAATAAAACTCAATTGAAATTTTGCTAAAATTAATCTTTAATATTTTAAAGATTTTAATTCAAAGGCTTTTTCTAATTTGTTTTAATAAGAAAATAAATTACACACACATTTTCATTCAGTTTGGCTTTTGGTGGTTAGTACACTATATATTATAGGTAAGACATATCCTATTGCAGCTTAATTTAGGCACGTGCAAAATGCTAATACAAATTTCTAATTTCTAAGGACATTATTTTTCTATTTACATTATATTTAAAAACTAAATTATGAATAATTACACTTTTTGCCATTATTGGCTTTTGTTTTTCTTGATGCATTATAGATGAAGTGTAATAATTACACTACCTCTATACAGTATTTGCTTTTATCTCGTATGGAAAAGGAAAGGTCCTTTCAATTCCGTTTCTTTTCTTTTGGTTTATTCTAATTTGTATTTGTAAAGATGACTTATTACAACATGGCTTGGCATGACATATTATTTTATGAATGACTCAAACTTAATTTAAATACAATACTACTAACATGTGAGTCAACGTTACATCTCTATTATCATTTTTTTAAATGTATAACCTAGGTACACATTTATTTACAATGAACATTTCAACATACGCAAACATGCAATATTTCTTTCACGCTGCATTTTTCTAATACGGGCCTGCCTTTGCCTCAGACTGTTGTTCGTACGTAACATTTAAATTCGAATTAAAAATATAATTTTTCTTCCTTCTGTTCTGTATGCTTTTAAATTAAATTTGAACGTGTCAAAATCAAAACCCTTGCACTGTCAAAAGTTTATACAAGTCCCACTTGATTCGGGTACAAACATAATTAAAAACAATAATTAAATCTAAATTTAAGTTCTATTTTTACCGCCTTCACGTCGGATTTCTATTATTAGCGTAGTGCTTTGATCATTTTGATTGATCGAGTGTCCCACGCGTCCTAAGCATCCGCGGCTGATACTGATAGTTTCTCCGCTTAAGCAGAGTAGTTTGTGAGATATTTCCTCGTAAGTGTCAAACACACACACACACATTATACGAACAAAACATTCTAATTTTAGCATTAACATTAAAATTAGAATTTAGAATGAATTCAATGCTGTGTATTTTTGTATTGAATGGTTTTCAAAATTGAAATATCATTCACTAGGCACAAGTCCGTAAAGTTGTGGTACTCGAAATGGGATGCACTCGGTAGTGGCCAAGCGCGGATAACATGTGGGGGGGGGGGGAGTAATAAATAATTATTTTACATATTAATTTATAGCACGCATGCGTGCGGTCCAAGTCTTATTGCATTCAAGTTCGGAGTTTTTTAAACATGAAAATGAGAATAATCAAAATGTATATGAATGTGAAATTCACATGGTTATCTCAACAATGAAATGATTAAGATTTAAAATTTAAGATTATGATTCAGCATTAAAAGAGTAATTTAAATTAGATTTTCCGGGTTGATTGCATTTACAATAATATTGTATTGTAGTTTCATTATTGTCTATTTGACTGTGTAGGGGTCTTAAATTATGAGCCATGGGTTATTCGTATACCCATTCTGCTGATAATGACTTTCAAACTCTCTCTCTGACGTCTGTCATGTATTTTTTAAATGTAATTGGTTTATTATACACACGTAAGAAAGTTATTCCTCCCAATTACATAATTCACACGTTCAAAAAACATTCCAATAATTTCCAAGATTCCAAGTACTAAATCTGTACACTACACCTATGCAAATACAACATTAAAAGATTTTTTTCCCCATCGAAAAACTACTTACGCCTCTCATCTATCATATTATTGTTGGTGTTTTTATTTTTCAAGTTTTGTTGCAGTTGCAAAGCTCATAAAGGACACATGTTTTTTTGCTAACTTAAATAATAATGCAATTTAAAGTTAATGCAGGTAGGCTATGACTCTTTGTCTCATAGGTGGGACTAAATCAATGACTGTCATTATCCTAATGATACACACGCATATTATTACAGGTTGTGGAATAATTGTAATAATCCTCTCTAAAGAAAGATATTATAACAAACAAACATATACCGAGAAATTATTAGTATACTTGAGCGCTCAATGTAATATATAATTCCGTTGTGCTTGTTTTGTCAAATAATAGGCACGTGTGAAAATACCAAAATATAGAAATACTATATTTGCGTTATATTTGTTGTTATTTTGCGGTAGTATCTGTCTGCGGTCCAGTACCAAACTAGTTGGTAAAAAAAACATGCAAACACCTTCAGATTTATTGTTTTGTGGTTGGCACTTGGAATTGCATTAAATTGGAAGCTTTGAGAATTTTGTGACTTGGCTATACCTAGTAAGAAATTTTAAGAACGAGTTATGATAATCATTCTTTTAATTTCCAAACCGAAGACTAAATTAGAAAAAACTCCATTGCTATACCGATATATGCACACAAACAAACAAGAAAAGAAGATGCTTTATGGAGTCTCCATAATAGATAACTATCAGCAGGTCGTTAAAAAGTTAGCGTATTAAGTAATGGATTATGAATTGTATCATACTGATAGATCCAATCAGTAATACAAAATCCCTACTACAACGCTATTCGTACACTTTCACCATCCATTATCCATGGATCTTTACACAATCAGAATCAGTAATTTTTTGCACAGTGCTGTAAAGTGCACAGTCAATACAGAAGTATAATTTAATATGCTTAGAATTTGCGAGGTATAGATTTCTATTTTTGTCTATTATTCATTTGGAACGAAATTACACCAATTTACACTACAATTCACACCAACAATAAACTTACAAATATGGCTTTTCCTTTTCATAAACTTATGTTTTATTATCTACTGCTTGGATCCCCAATCCCAGATCCCACTGAGTAACAATTCGTATAGAATATGATTAATAATACTTATTAAATTACCAGAAAATGAGCGCAACTACCAACACAAAAGGTGAAAACTACTGATGCCTGATGTGCAGTAATAAATTGCGAATAAGAACGAGGGCTTCGCATTTTCGTGTTATGTAGATCTGCGTCAATAACAAATAATGATGAATAAAAGTGATGCCGTCAAATTCCAACCACAATTTAAAGAATTAAACTGCCACTGGCAACTGGCAACTGGTTGGATGAGCCAGCAGCGGAAAACCGCGAGATTCAATTTTCACAGCGTTTGCATTTCAACTTGCAGTTTTTGCAGTACTTGTACTGCTTGTACTACTTGATGTTTGCACGCAGCTTCGCTTGCTTGCTTGTGGTAGTGGTTTATTGGTTTTGGTGTTTTCGTATTCCTATTATAACTGACCGAGTATGACTGTAAAACGATATGATTTCAGTTAAAAGGTTTATACTATCATGTCATTTAATCGTTATTGCTATTAAAAAACGGAAATACGTACTTCCGACATCCCAGTGATTAGCATATTTAGCTGATGCATTATGAAATTCAACGAAGAATTTCATATTTAACATTAAGTATCATAATTATGATTCATAATCATCGTCATAGTGTATAGTGCTTGAATTACGATTCGCTGACGCATAATTACTGGCTGGTTTCTGGTATTAACACAACTTGTAAAAAATACTACCACTAGTTCCGATGTCAAGCATAATTTATGGTTAGTTTTGATTTTCATGAAATTTTTACTATACGCACAGAGGAACAATCATAATATCCATAATATTAATGTTGAACGTGATATAATACCGATATTGGGTATCGAACATCAGCTTTATTGTAGCTTCATGTAAGAAACGAAAATGGTAGCAATAATATAACACATAATATAAAGTTATGCAACTTATTGAAGCGCTCAGAAATAGCGACAATAACAACTTATTGACCAACCTGTAAGTAATAATTACTAACGTAAGCGTAGGATTTTATGTACTATTTTCAAAAAACTACTATCCTAGTATGTATTACTATAATGTGACATGCATATGCGCTAGCCTTTAGGTAAACAAGTAGAAGTATATATGTGTCCGAATTTATTTTTTCGAAAACTTAAACTATAGGTAATTTAAAAGTTAAAAAAAAATGAAGACGATTGTCAAGACTAGTATGATTTTGCTTTTTCACTCTTGGTTCGGTCGATTAGGTTTACAATTCGCCAACTCGTTTCCTCTATTTAATTTGTTTTTCTTCTATTTTTTATAGGTCTCTGATCTGCCGATTCACGTCGACGTCCAACGTCAACGTCCACTATTACTATTACTACTTACAGGGTTTTATTGTATACTGGTAGGGAGAACTATTTTGCTTCTACACCACATCAAACTAATAACGCTGCTGCTCGTAAGTACGTGAATGTATGTTAAACAGTCCAGTTAGTGAGTGTGTACATACGTTTATTTTATTTTTAATTTTAAAATTAGCATTGGTTTTGTATTGTATGAAAAATACATTTTGTATAGGTATACTACATTCAACAGTAGCAACAACCAACAACTACAGCATATAGCAGGCAATAATAAATGTTGTACATCAAGAGATAATAGCTTATTCTTGCCAAATAATGTTAATTTTTTTGAAATTTTATTTCTTTACACAGGTTTTCTTTCGACTTGGATCTTCGATGTGAATACAATACGATACACGATATGATCCTCATTCTATTTGATTCTATATCTGCAGTCTGAAGTCTACACTACAGGCCAATCAAAGTCTATATGTAATGCGGTGGTGGTGTGGTGAGCTTTTTGACTACTGCCCTACAATCAGCTGCATCTGTACTTTTGTGCTCTTCACCGATTTATTCTACTTTATTTTGATGAGGTTTTTAAAAAACAACAAATTCGTTTGCAATATATTATTATTACTAAGAAATCAACTATGAAAAGTTTCAACGAAGACGAGGACCAACCAAATACTCAAACACCAACTTACAACAACTCAACGGCCGCGCAAGCACAAAACAACAACAAGAAGAAAAAAAACGGAATTTTGTATGGCAAAAAGCAGGACACATGTTTCAGCTAGCGTCACTATCCCATTTCAGATTAAGCATTTTCCTCAGTGATAGACAAACTTCGTCTTACATCTGCGATCAGCAATGTTGGCAAAGTAAAGTGAAGGCACACTAAATAATTTAAGTTAATCATAAATTTTGCATGCATGCATTTCAGTGGAACAAAAAGGAAGACGCTACACCGCATCATGAATAATCTTGAGAGCTTTTCTTTTGAGTTAGATTATTAGTGCTAAATAATGCTTGCCAATGCTATTGAACGCAACGTTAGTGCAAACGAAACGAAGGAACGGACGTTCTAAAAATGCATGTCAATTTCAACTCAAATGAGTCACAAAAGTATTAAGTGTTGAATTGTGGGATCCTGGATCTCAAACATATCCCGTTGACATATGTAGTCACTCTTAAGAGACGGCTGTCAGTCAGTCACTATAGCATCATATTCCTTATAGCTAAAGGTATAGAAAAAGTACTTGTACTTCTTGAATCACAGTCTAAATTTCTAAATAGCATTTTTATTTGTCGAATAATGAGGCTTTTCAATTTTTGTATATAAAAGGTTTCTACATTTAAAGCAATTTATCTCGATGCTCTTCAATTTTTTAATATGCGTTTTCTTTTTTTTGTATTTATTAGGTGGTTGCGTGGTATTTAAAATAATCCTGCTTCAACGTGTCCACTGTCCACGCTCAGCTCTTCTTACAAAAATGAAAATTACAACTCACGATTATTTTTTGTTCCTATTATTGGACTTTTTAGAGAGTATTTTTCTAAACATCAAAATTCAAAACACACTAAAAACCAAAACCTAAAATACCAAAGCTTTATAAATACGACCTTTATTATTGTTCTAAATACATATGTGGAAAAGGCGACTTTATTTTATTTTTTTCACATTTAGAAATGCTACTGCTAACTTTAGATGGACGACGGATTGCAAACACCAATTGCCATTAAAGTGTCATCCCTTTCAATGTTATTAAGGGTCAACTTGACTTCCCGTGTGATCCCCTCTGACTCTGATCTGACTGTGAGTGAGAACTAGACTAGACTTCAGATTTACTATAATATAACAGAAAGGAAAAAGTTTCTACAGATTGAGTTTTATTTTGTATTGTATTCTATTATTATTTCATTGTTGTCTTAATCACATTTTACCTTTGTTGTCATTGTAGAGACAGGGACAGTATCATTTTCCTTGTCCTTTCTTTAGTATTTATAGATAATTTGACAGCTCTCTTCACAACAACACACTATACTTTATCAGTATATTCTCTCATGCCAAAGCCAACACGCCAACGTACGATGAGTGATTAGAATAGAAAATTATCAACGAACATGAAAAAGTTCGAATTCTAGGGACTAGAATGCTGTTTCTCTAATTTTATATTGTATTTACATTTTTTGAAGGAAGACATAATCAGTACTCACACCACCGCCTTCACAGTTGGCAGCAGCGGTGGTACTTTCAGACTCCCCCAACGTGCTAACAGTTAAGGAGACAGTTAAGTTCAGGCATAATAAATGACATGACGTGACATCCATATCGATAGTACGTACAATACACTCGACACTTTAACAGACAGTCAGTGGACAATGACAGTAACTACACAGCAGCAGGCAACTTTTTTCGAGTACGAATCCGGAATCGTAATTCGCATATCCTTCGTTTCTTTTTTACCCACATGGAAATGCATTTACTTTCAAAGTACTCAAAGTCCAAATAATAAAGTGAAAATAAAACTTTAAGTATATAGAATAGACAGTATAAAGTAAGGTACACACTTTGGGAGGACGCGACATTTGCTTGAGATGTAGAAATTAGTTTAGATAAGATTTTAAATCGCTGCATATAATTATAGTAAATACTTTGCCGGTGCCGGTATAGTACCTACGTACATATCGACATGGGTACAGCAAAAGCTCAGTAGAATGATAATGACAGTAGTTAAGTTGCACTACAGAGATACTCTATTTACAATTTACGCTACAGCTCTACAACTTGAGATAATAGACAGTAGCGTTTTTGTGTGTAACTATATCAGTAGTAGGTAAATGGCAAATGGGTAAAATGTTAATATAGCAATGCAGTAAAAGGCTACGGCCTTTTCGTCTTTCGTGCGATCTTTTGATAAAAGAAAGACAGTGAGAAGGAGAAAGGACACGAGTATGTGAGCCATTTCATTGAATAGGATTGGTGAGGGACTCGATTATTGTGACTGTCGTTACTCGTTACTTACTCCTTGGTTTCTCAAAATTACCATGACCATTTTATTTATTTACTATATTTTGTACTCTCCAGTTATGGGAGTCCCAGGCCCTCTTCTTGCATTCATTGCTCGATTTAGCGGAGCATTAGCATATAAAAAGGGAAATTTTCTTCTCAGTTTAAATAAAACATGAAAAGACTTCTCTAAAAGTCGAGAGAATCCAGTATGTATGGGTTTCAATGCACAATTGCACAATAAATAACACATACTCACAGGAGTCAGCTCAATTACAATAAAAGTACACAATACACAATGTACTTACATGGGTTGAATAAAAATGGGGGAAAGAACAAGAAAGAGTTTAAAAGGCCGTGCTGTACTGTTAAAGCTCTTAACTTTTGGGAAATTGCCCACGCAAGACTCCATCAGTGCTATACACCGAATACCAGTACCAGTCATGGTCTTGTATATAGATAGAACTTCTTTTATAGAGTCAGATCAAATTAAATTGATAGGTGAGTACACAAACTGTGACAGCTATGCGTATTCACAATACACAGAGCTATTTAGTTATTAATTTAGGTTGATCTCTATAGTTGTTTTAAATTGTAATGTAATACCTACTACTATTGAATTAAGCAACAGCCAGACTTCATGGTCATGGGCCATGGCAAGTCCAGGTCCAGACCCAGAGACAAAAGAAGATCATGCAAATTCAAAAAAATACTACATACCTAAAGGCATAATCCTAAAGGCAACAGGCCCCAGCCTCGGCCCAGGCTCTCACAGAAAGGAAAAATGCTTTTATCTGTAATTTCGCTTTCAGTTTCCTTTCTCTTTAATTCCTGTTATGGGTTTTATTATTGGGATTACTCCTTATTTTCTTACAATCCTTATAAATCCGTCTTTTTATGAGACTTATACAGCAGATAGAAAGGAAAATAAGGTCATTAGGTGAATTGATTTCGGTACGATTTTTCCATGTGTAAAAGGTTGTTACATAAATTGCACTTTACTTAGGAACGATTACGTTCTGCTTAATTTTCTTTGTAGTGTTTGTTTACATCACTATTTACTACTAATGCGCTTCGTCGGCTTTACACTTTACACTCCAAATAAAATTTAAAGCAGTTTACGATTGTCAATACTCAATCTAGGTAGGTACATTATATACACATTTGTAATCTGACAGTCTACGCTTAAGTAAGGCATATTTTAGTACATCTGTATTTTAGGCTGATGAAGCTTTATCCTAAAAAAAATATAGGTCGTCGGCGCTCACAAATGTAAAACAGTACGATATGTATTAGTATGCAGTGTATTGTTCAGTTTTAATCTTATTAAACCCTTTACATACCATTAGTCGCACGTGTTTTAATGAAATTATTTTGTGCGATTTATTTTGTTGATCTTTATAGCATTGACATAGTATGACATTTTTAGCTAGTTGTGTCATCATCATCCCTTTAGAGCAATAATAATGAATCTTAAGTTATGATTCCCATTCGCAACAAAAACGACACTCAATGTCGATACTTATTTACGCAGTAAGTAAATTTAAAAATCTCCAGTACAGTATTTACCAGGACGAAGAACCAACTCAACGAACGCAGGAATTGAGTATTTAACGACTGACCATTAAGATTATAGGCTGAGCTCATAACTTGTGAGAGTTTATTCCTATTTTAATATTTTATTACCTTGATCCTGATCCGGTCGTTCAATGACATGTGCGATGTGCCGTGCCATATGTAACATTTGTATTAATTTACTATCATACATTCCACATGAAGTATGTAGTAGGTATTTCAATGTGACACTGCTATATAGAGAGGATATAGACTTGGTGAGTTTACAGTACAGTGCAACGTGATTGAATTTAAAATAAGAAGCTTTAAAATGGTTCATTTAACGACAATACTTACAACGATAATTTTGAAACCTTTACAATTTACAAATAAAACTAAAAAAAAGTATGTGACCCTTCAAATATTACCAAACAGAAACATAAATATAAATAACAGCGGGCTACGTGCAACAGTCGCATCGTGAGATTATGAAGACGTGTCAAAATAAATTACTACTAAATAATTTTAACTACAGTTTCAAATTATGTCTTAAATTTTATGTGTGATTATACCTAAACTATATGAAACCAGAATTTACAAATGCGAGCTTATGCAATCATATAATCTAGAAGTTAAAAGAAACCATAACTTAAACCAAAAATTAGCAGAGTGCCTTATTACATAGTTAAACTCTGTGATGTTGAGTGTTGAGGTTGAAGCTTTTTGCACTTGTAATTGCTCGCATTGAGATTAAGTGGAACTATTATTAATTGACCGAGCGACCTACTACTCCTCATATATATGCTACATTTATATCAAATCTGTCATCCTCACACTTAAGCCACATGACATGCCAATTGCCCACCGTTTTGATTTTGTCTGTCAACTTCAACGTCAAAGCAGACGATGCTCGATGGGGACGGGAGCTACAAACTTTAATGCTAAATTAGTTGCCCTAGGATCACATAGGAAATTAAATACTGAACATAATTTTGAATTTCTTCGTCTATAGCACACCGCACCTCCGACCCCGCAGAACCACATTCCAACAAAATAGTACACGCATTGCAGATTGCAGACGTAAAATGTAAGTCAGTATTTACATTTTTTTTAGTATTAATTAGTACGACAGCTTTTTTAACACGTCAACGTCAATTATTGAAATTAGACAAATCTGATCCAAGTCGCTGACAAGGATATTTGAAGTGTTATATCGTGGAAGTACCAGAAGAGTTGTACCAGTACCACGTAAGTACCACTCGACGCCGCGTCGACCAGCAGACGTCTATTTTAAAACTGTGTAGATGTTTGAATTAGAATTTAACACCGATATAGCCACACCACAGCTTTTATATTGATTGTAACTCAACTATATACATACATAATATGTAGATGCCTTCGTTAATATAAACGTATAAAGTATACAGAAATTATTTATGCATTCATTTTTATGCCATGTACTGAAGCTAGTAAACAGGAAAATAAATTAAATTACCTATAGTCGTAGTGTTACTAGCAGATACATTACATATACATATGTAATATACTTTTACTATTAGAGTTAAAGCAAATTCCAGCATAGTAGAATATACAAACATAATGTGAATGTGGGGCTTTCAAATAATACCTACCTAATTGTAAATTGTATGTTCAAGTAATTATGGTCAGATGATCCCCGTTTAATCTTACAATTTTGCCCGTACATATTATGTTAGTATTGGAATTATGCATGCAGACTGGGTTTTACATTTAAGCTCAAGTTTGTTAACATTTTGCCAGTAGTTGTATTAACACTTGTCGTACTTGTCATTGGGAATACTTACTTCATTTGACAGACGCAGATTAACTTACAGCTGAATAGTCTAAGGCACTGTATGACACGGTCCTTATTCTAATTCTTTGTGGTTTTTATTTGTACACGATACTCTGTTCTGTTAGCGTTAAAACTGAAAGAGCTTTATTTAGGTGTATAGCCTGTGTATTTTAACTCATGCATGGCTTTTACTATAATTCAACATAGGGTGATTGTGGTGTGGTTGACGAGGTCGGTTCGACTTCGAGGTTCTTTCCTTCATAATTGTAAAAATTCGTAATCGCTTTTATGTACGTAGTAATGTACATAATTCACATTAGCAGAGCATTTAAGAGAATACATGCATACCTCATTGTCTACCAGTGCATGTGATGTAGTACGACTGCCAGTAATCCAAACTACTGCTAAAAATAAGCATATAACGTATACAAACTAAACAAAACGTTTTATACATGGGTATGTATTAGACTTCTGAATTCTTATTAGCTAAATATACATTAACTACAATTACAATACAAATAGCTCACTTCTTATTGTCAAACAGATGAGAACTCGCAAGATCGTTAAATTTAATGCACTCGGATTGTATAAACAAAGTATACATGTCATATATAATAATATACTTATCCCTTTAATTATTATTGTAAGCTAACAATAAGAATACGAATAGTAAAAATATTATTAGTAATAAATTCTGCATAAATTAACAGATGATCGATTGCTTTCGGTCATTTATACTACTGGTTAATATCTTTCCTTAAAGCTCAAGACTCAAGAAGACATGAGCGGCTCCTAGTTTATTGTTTGTTTAAATATTTAGAGCTTATTTTTTTTACTATAGTTTTGACATGCACAAATACTACTAATACCGACGACAAACAGGAAAACTGAAAATACTGTCAGTACACAGTACACAGCGCCCGCACGCAACACATCACAGTATACAGACTTACAAACAATTACAAAATTGAATAGTATATAAGACTGACAAACTGACAGTGTTAAAATTAGCATTGGCATCACTCAGCTCTAATTTAAAGTGACGTTTCAGTTTGTAAAAAAAATCAATTAAGGTCTTTCGTAATAAAAATAGTATCTTCTGACATCCTCATAAAATTTAACTTGAGAGTTGATCAGAGCTGTCAAGTAGAGTCACCCGCCAACCGCGCCACCCCGCCACACCCGTCAAATTGACAGCCAGCCCAGAGGCAGATGACAGGCGAAAAACAATAAAACGAGCCAAACTTCCGCATTGTCAAATTTTATAATGGGATGCGGCTGCCGTGGAAGTGGAAGTCAAATCATCACCAGAGACGACGCTAAAAACTTCATTGACTTACGAACGACAGCGCAGCGGTTGCACTTACTTACACTACGACTACACGATGCAAAATAATGCCTCCAGACTAATTTCTTCACTTATAGAAAACTACTATACGATATTTATAAGCCGACAGGCTGTTTTGTTTTTGCCCATATAATATATTATCATGTAGTGCAACGTGCAATCGCATCTTATATCAGTAATAATAATATTATGCACTTGTATAATGATGATGTATTCGTGTCGTGTATAATTCCATTCACAATATAGGAAATAGGAAGGACCCTATATACCTTATATTATAAATTTATAATCGAATATATACATTTTGACTTTCATTACTATGTAGCGATTGCTAAATTGCATCTCTCCAGTAAAAGTAATGTGAGAGTATATAGCAATATAACAACAATTCCAATAGAATGCAACCAACAACAACAACCAACGGCAAAACTCAATGGAGAGAACAAAAAGCTGACGCCCAACAACTTGTCATATAAAAAATAAAATTGCAAAGGATTTTTTTTATGATGTACATAAGTATCTACCCTCAGCATGAATACAGCACAGGGGAACCAAAACCAATGAAGCAGTTTATAGTGCAAACCACTTGCATTCTCTATCTCAGATATAATATGCCTTATTACACTCAATATTCCTGCAAAGAAGTTTGAAGCTTTAATGGTTATTATAAGACATTTGCATTATTTATATTTGCATATGTTTGTAGTACATAGATATATGCATCTGTGATATGTGTTTATTTTTTTTTATTTATGCATTTTAATGATTTGTTTAGTAGCTGTCGTTATTGATGTGGTAAAAGAAAGAAAGAAGTTGGGCCTTGACTCGCATTCATTACGAGTGCGAGACAGGACAGTGACAGGACAGAACAGACACGGTTCATTGATCGGAAGATCAGATTTAGAATCAAAGTATTTTTAAAAGTACTTTTATTTCCGTTGCAATTCCTATAGGCACTTATTTTAATACCTACTGCACACTTAACTATCACTATCAATGATATTACTGACACCCCCACAGCCTCTGCATTACTCACTACTGTATACTTGTGATGTAAGATTAGATTTTTAAATTTTAATATTGATGTACATGTACCATAGTATTAGTAACTGTAACGCATATGGAAGATGAAATTCAAGATTGACACTTTTACATTCGAAATTTTTAAAATTTAACAAGTCCATTACTGCGATGGCGATACTCACTATCAGAATTCACCGAGCGGCAGTCTGTAAAAAATTTCGATTTCGATTTTCACTTTCATAAAACGTACTCAAAACATGTGCTGTACATATAGTTTCCGTTTGTATACTCGTAAATCGGCTTGAGGACTATGCGACTATGGGAACATTTATGCACTTAAACTTCAAAAAAAAATAAATTCCTATATGCATACTGATACTGATAGAGCCAATAAATAAAACTTATACATGTAGGTATATATCTGTATAAGGATCTGAAATATATTTAAGAGTTTTTTTTGCTACAAGACTCCGCAATTTCAATTTCGTTTCGATTTCCATCCACATAATGTTATGTACAGCAACCGGAGGGAATATCAAAAAAAGAGTTAAATAGAGAGAAAATGTTTTCTGATGATAAAAGCAGAACGGAACTTATCGTTATACATAGTAGGAGAGTATAGGAAATAGGAGTAGGTATTATTAGTTAGTAAAATGATTTAACCACACAACAACAAAATAATTTCCAATTTTCTTTACCCTCCCTTCCTTCGTTTGATATCGTTTGATACTTGATTGGATTAGAGTCACGATCTCTATAGATATTTCTTTTTACATTTAAGGGTTTTAAATCAAAATGTGGTATGTGACTTTTAATTATTAATCAGAATGACAATCCCTATAGTATATTAATCATAATCACAATTGTAAGACTAATCAGCCTGGAGCTATATAGAAACAGATAGAAGGTGAGAATCTATATAAAACTATACAGCAAATGAAATGAAAGTATTATTTGGATTATTACAGCCTTAATTCTTAAGTTGTACCAGGACCAGGACTGCAATGGCAAGATGACCGCTGTAGAAACCTTTTTACGCCTCTTACGCACTATATAACAACACTACAATCAGTTATATGAATTTGGTTGTCTTCGTTTTTTGTTTGTTCTTTTCTACCAGTATCATGCAGTATTCATTAAAATCAATCAATACAATTCAGCAAAAATTCTTATCAATATACAGTATGATGGCTATCGTGCGTTAATATTATGTGTATTATGTATCACAGTATGTATCTGTAAACGAAGCATTTAAATTATGTGCTACATAAAAATTTAATGCACGCATGAGAACAGATGGAGGATCACATTAAAGGATTCTACACAGTAAACATCCATTTGACGGTGATTATTCCTATAATTTAATTCAGCAATAATATCAGTAATAATAAATAAGGAAATTAAACTACTTAACATGATATACCCATATCTAATTACTATTTAAAAAAAACAAATCCGCTATTATAAAAGTAGTCGTACAGACCTCGCAGACTATATAGTAGGTAGGTAGGTACTGTAGTAAATAGTAGACAAACCATTATACAATAAATTACCATATACTTAGATACAAATCTATACCAAAACTGATCAAGCAATATTTTACTGACATTTTTATAGCAGATATATATTTTTATTTGTTATAATTCCTTTCATGATCTGAAATACAGAGTATTGATATCAGCAATTCGATCCAAAAGTTTTAATGTGCAACTTTAAAAATTTTCTACTATACAAATTCAAATGAAAAATGGGACATTTAAGTTTTTATTATTATTTACTATATTAATATTGCTGATTCTATTCAATTTTCTATTCGAGACATTTGATATTTGAAATGTGATCTTTTTTGCTTTGTTTCGGGATTAATGATTCACGGACAGAATCGCATACAGATATTTGCAATATATCAAGTTTTGCCTTCGTATTGATCTTTTATTTCTTGTTACGTAGAAAATGTTTGTGTGAATACTGAAAACTATTAGTGTAATATTTTTAAGCAAACCATTAGAGCAGAATTCTGTTATCTAAGAGCGTCTTAAAAATTAAAATCAAGATTAAGTTACAGATCCTCTGTAGAGCCAATAACTTATTTCGAAATGAAATACAAACAAATATTTAATACCTAAACAAAGTCACGAAAAAATTGGGTAAAGGCTTAAATGCATACTTAAGGAATTCTTAAAAAATCATGAATCTGAATTTGATACTCCTGTAAATATTTTTGAATTTTGAATATACAAATTACAATTACATGGACAAATTGTACTATAGATATAAACATGTTGCATTGATATTATTAGTTGATTTATCGATTATTAAATTTCAAAGTTTTAATGACAGTACTACTATATCAAAGAAGTCAAAACGTGTTTACGCTTTTGTGTTTACGTTTACATATTGCAATTAAATTCGATCTCCGAAAAACATGAGCACGTCGTGAGTGATTGTCGATCAGGTATGAATAATGAATGTAACGAAATAAAGGAGAATCTTTTGTTGTGATCAAAAATGAAGTTGTTTGAAATTGAAAACCATTGAAGTTTGACGACTCGTTTGGTGGTGGTACTGATAAAGCATAAACGCACTGACACCTGTAACACTGTCATTTATCAAAAACTGCAGTGTTGGTGGATAAATTACTAGGAACCGTTCAACCGTTGGCTGTTGGCATATATCATTATGCACACACCTAGACGCTAGGGGAGGGCAGTAGGTACGTAGAGCAGTGCACTACTTTCACTACATCTGCATACGTACCTGATCATCTTTCCTGCTGATGATTACGATTAGGATTTTTATTTCCATAACACGCCTCAATTCACCCTCATAGACTATAGACGAAATGGCAAGAAGTCACCTTTACGCATTTTTAGTAGGCACTGATATTGTTATACAATGAAAAATACAACATAAATTTAATAAATTAAATAAATATAATTTAGGTTGTAGGTATAGGTACAATTATTCATGTACGTGAACTACTTATATACACGATAACAATGTTGTATGGGCTGAGGCCACATTGAATTAATTAATAAATTATTATTATTAATTTAGATACAAGACGAATTTACATACAAGAAGTATGATTTTCATTAATTATTTATGTAAATAGCACACTTGCACTTGGAAAAGTTTCAAAACACTTGAAATGCTGTCGTAAAAACTATTATAAATTGATTTTCTCTTAAAATATCCGCAGGAACAATAATTTTAATTTTTGTAAAACGTGTTATTAGAGCACTTTGCTATTTTTGAAACATGTAATTTTAGAAATGTTTCACTGTTAAAAAATATGTAGGTAAATAAAACAATTTCAACTTTTTAAATAAATGAAAATTAGCATATATTTTCTTTTTTCAAAAACACGAAATTACTGTATTTTTCACCATTTCCAAAGGTTAGAATTAGAATATTTCATAATTTTTGGAAAACTACAATTAGGATAATTTTTGGAAAACTACAATTAGGAAAATTAGGAAATTTTCAGTCTTTTCATATACAAAAGTCATTAAAATAAAATTTCTCCATTAAAAATGTGTACACATATGTAAGTGAATTACATTTTTCAAAATAGCGATAGCATAATAGCTAACTCTCCTTCCGCCGGTCATGCTTATAGTAATTCCTGCCGAAGGTGATACATAGGAAAACAGCAATACAATTAAGTAGGTACCTAGTACATACGTACTGATATGAGCCATACTTCCCTTCAATCATTTGCTCTCATATTATTATTTTGCCACTCAAAAACATATAACCTTTGCCCTCTCTGTGCATAATTAGCCTTATACAGATAACCTCAAAAATAAACGGAAATTGAATTTTCCATATTAAGTAGTGGTAAAAGTACAAGTACAAGGGTGCACTTTTGTTGGATTTGCCACTTTTTCTGTCTGGCCGAGCTATATACTGGCACCGGCATCCTTGCCGGTGCCGGTACCGGTAACGTCGCTCATATTTACTACATCTTAATAATTACATGTATTCAAACGACTCTATCAAAATCATTCATACGAAGCGAGCAGCATTTTTATTCATGATGTTCTTATAGTTAGATGACAGGTTCAAGCCTTTCGAGGAAATTACAAATTGAAATAATGTAAAAAGGCTGAAGTGGAATTTGAATTACTAGTTTGTATGTAGCTGAATATCACCTTTGCTATTACTCTTGCAGACATGCCAGTTAGTTATAGCTTTGAAGTGAAGTGTCCTGTAGAAATCTAAATCTTACATCTTATGTACTTACTTACATATTGTATAGCTACTTAAAAACAATAGGTAATAACAACAACAACAACAACGACAGTATAACAGCCAGAACAACGAAGAAGCCAAGCAAAAACAAAAATCATTTTCTACTACTATACAGTCAGTCTCCTGAATAGTACGTGTTATTATTATTCTATATAGATCAGACGAGGAAATCATCATGATAACATTAATAATAATGAGGAGTGCCTATCTATGTAGATATGCATATCCTATGTATGTAGATCTGCAGATCCTCTATAACTCTGTCGTACTCTGTAGTACAATGTACTAATGCAGGGAGACATGTCCCATCAGATCAGATCACATCAGACCATCAGCAGATCAGACAGAGGCTTCAAGAATTTTAATTACTTTTCCTTTCGTCTCTTCCCTATAGCATCATAATCATAACATCGTAAGCTCTATTCAGACACAAACTATAGACTGGCTGAGTAGTACTGAAGAAGCAAAATTGCCCATCTGCAATTCTCACATGAATGACGAAAATGCTTAATTCTATTTTTTAATGTAATTAATTGCGTATAAGTTTTTGTTTGGCAAACTAAGCAAGTAGGTACCTAGGCATTTTTTTATTGTTATTATTTGAGTCGAAAAATGGAGATTGTCAATTTTGCTTCTTCAATATAGCGAATATCTTGTGTACTACTCACTTCCACGTATGCGCTGCTGACTGACACTCCGTCATCAGATTACTAAAACTTCCTTTGTATTCCATTTAGTAATTTAGTTATATTCTTTAGTCCCTTTAATCACCTCAGTGCGGCCCTTATAATATTTTAATGTATTACTCAAAGTCGAGTCCACACACGTGTAGTGTAGAAGGGACTCACTATCATCAATCTTCTACATATTATACGGAAAATATTATGCTTCCTTCCTTCTATATCGTCCTTATCTTTTGCAACATTCGCATTCTATGTACTTATTTCCCAATCCCATTTCCATTTCCAATTCCAACTTCCAACCCAACAACAGCAACATCAACAGAAACATAGGAGAACAACTTTCGATATATACTCATCGCCAGTGCCAGTCAGTAATTACACATCGTTCCTTCGTTTCGTTCTTTCTTCGTTATCCTATTTGTAATGTACGAAATTTAACTTTGCCATAAAAACTATTTTGCCTGTAGCAGATAAAACAAAATATAAATATTGGTACGTATCTTTGAGCTGCATATAAGCACATACCAATGGATGCTAATAGAATAGTTGTATACGTGTACTACTATATAGAAAGAAGTAAATTAATAAATTTCACTATTTTACTACATTTTCTGACACAGAGAGAAGAGACAGACAAAGTCAACGTCAAGAAGACAAAATTTTCCTGCCTTAAGAAAGGGAACGATGATGACGATGACGATGACAGCTTTTTAGTCCACGTCAAGAATAAAACTTAAATAATGTGCTGAACCATAGAATAAAAACTTAAATCATAGCAAATATAAAATTCATATACTGTCCCCGTATTAAGTATTTGCTAAAAAATAATAATGCTCAAATTTTGAGCGGTGCAAGTTCCAAATTATTATCACATTAGTGACGGACAATTACTATGCTGTCATTTTGAAGTTTTGACAGTGGTCATTGCCAGGACTAGTCCAAGTAGCCGCATTACACTCAGTGTAAAATTATTTTCTGATGTTTATTAGACTTTCGTCGTTGCATAAAATCTGTATAGTATTTTAGCTGGTTAAAATGATGTAGCAATTTAAATTTCGTAAAAATACACTATTTACTTATTTTATAAGTTAACCTTTTTTATTTAAGTGGTTTTACGAGTTGAGGTTTTAGGCATTAGATTTGGGACGACTAATTAATTATTATCATTGCCAACAACCAACAACGGCTACTCATGACGATCAGTAGTTCAATGAGTGAGTTTCAAATTTTCTTGTGTAAATATAATGTATAGTTAGATAAATGTAGGATATGTACGCGAATTTATAGTTAGTCATAATATTATGTGTGTAGTTTCTACATGCAATTTTAATTTTATAAAATATCAGTACGTAAGTAATACGGCTCGCGCTGGGACTTACGTAGGATAGGAAGTACATTGTTATATTTTGACTGTTACACCAAAAATTGTGAAAAAATAATATGGATGCTTATTTTATAGCATTATACAGTATAGCCTCTCAGAATGATGTGTGCCTGGCCTGGTCACTCTGGTTTGGTTTGGTCTGGTCTGGGTTGCATTATTATACGCTTCATGGTGTGACCAAATAAAATTCGTCCTGTTTATTTCTGGGCTTTCTATAGAGTAATAAGGCTTCAAACTTTTTTTTAACTACTGAGTTACTCAGTTTACGTAAGTATGCATTTTTATGTAGCCCACAAATATACAGTATAAATAAATAATAAAATGTCGGTAAAACTATATGACCAGAGATATATATGCAGTAAAAAAAGTAAATATTAATATGTCTAAACAATACAAATAAAGTTTTTAAATCAGGCAGTAGAGGAAAGCATTAAAAAGTTATATGCACCAAAGAATGGGGTGCACTCCCTAATTCCTAATACTGATATCTATACGGAGTGATACGGATTGTGAGACTCAAAAACTGCGAGGCCTAATTGAATTAACTATCTTTATCTTTCCTGTATGTAAAATTATACTACCTGCTGGTTCTGGTTCTTATGTGCTGGTGCTGTTGGTATACTAAAGACTATAGCGCCGTCTTAATTATTATTAAATGAGATACAATTAAACTTATCTGTATAATTATAGTCGAGTTACCTACACCTCGTTATATCATTAAAAAAAATGTATTCTTAACCAAGTCTTACCTTATATCCGGGCCAATACGACTCGCCAATGTGACTTGACTCTCAGCCTTGCCAGGCGTGACCATTTCCCCAACCATTACGTTACTGCGTTTATCCAGCTTGACGAATTTTACTTGACAATTTCCAATGAAAGAGTAGTATTATTTTTTTGTATTATTACTACTATGTTTCTTTGTAGTATTGGTAGTAGTAGGAGTAGGCTGCAGAATGTTGACTGTAGAATATAGAAGCCTTCACTTTCAAACTTCAACTTTAACTTTACGAGTATAGTCAAAATCCCAAGAAGAAAAAGGAACTCTCTCAAAAACTCAAAACTCACAAGTTGGTTGCGTTAGTGCGTTCGTCGGCTCGTCTCTGTTGGACTGATATCTGTGTGAAGAAACAGAACGAAAAGAAAATTATTAGGACTTTAGGCTCTACGGTACATATTATAAGTTACGAGGTTTAGATTTACAATTTACAGTTTACGGTATATAGCTTTATGGATATATAGTTATGGTATTATACAGCCCCAGTATACTTATATACCATATGCAGGTAACTATATAAGCTCATTACACTTGTGATGATTTGTCTTGAGACTTGAGACAATTGCTTTATGTCTACCAGTACCAGCCTTACTACCAACCCTTCCACAATATTAATAGTAGCTATATAAGATATAAAGTATAATATTACCACTGTTTGTAAAATTCAGTGCATTTTACAAACAGTATGCAGTTTATCTCTGTAAGTCATAAGTTGCGTTGCACTAACAAGAGCAATACACAGATTACGACCACATATAAAATCTGTTGTTTTTTGTTTCTTTACAAACACAATTTACCATTTGCCATTTATAATATACTACGAATTACTAACTTACTGCGGCGCTACGTGATACCTACATGGGTACGTTACGTGCCTATCAGAATCCGCGTCCAAAAGTTGTGTTATAATAAATAATTAAACCTACCCCTGCCCAGTATATAAAAAAAAACTACAAAAATTCAAAATACTATAAAACTCTCACTTTTATAATTAATTGAATAATTTATTACATAATCCGAATTAGATATTATGACCACACTGTAATGTAGTAGCATAAAATAAAATACTAACCACACTACGATGTTACTGCCGATGTCGATATTTTCCAACTCTGCTATGTAGCAAACATATAATATAAATTGCTAACGATAATAACGAGTTGCTTTATTATTACTGAAGTAGTACTGTTACTCCTACTCCTGATAGTAGCCTACTAAATAAAATTGAAAAATATTATTAGGATAGGAAAATCCCTGCCACAGATAGATACTGTAAATTGACAGGGTAAAATTCTACTCTGTTCCCTAATTCCCTATTAAAATCAAACATCAGCACAATATCTTTGCTGATGCGCATACAAATATTATGACGGACATGGGGACAACGGCGACACACATATATGTAATTTACATTGTGACCTGATATGACCTCCAAATGCCAAAAATTCCTTTAAAGTACCACAATGACACAGTCCAACATCATTATGAACCATATATTTACTCCATTTACAGCAACAATAGAGCTCAAAGCAAGGACAATGCAATGCTATATTTAAGACTAAATTAACTGTTTTGTTTTGTACAGCTATTCTTGTAGTATGTGACCAACATTTCTACATGTCTATATAAACCTACCTATCTAGGTATTTTTATTTGGTATTTTCATACATTTAATTTACAGGGGAAAAAAGATGGTGACAAGCCAAAGTCCAAAGTCAATGGACTTGGATGTAAAGTTGCAATTTTGTCTTATTAAAATGCCCTTTCAAAATCTAACTAAACCCGTTCAATAAAAATGACAACAATACACAGCACTGTCTGTCGCATTTTACTATAACGAGTTATATTTAAGTTGTTCCTCAATGGGAATGGGAGTCTGCCTCACAACACTCTAAACCACTGTATAATTATGTATGCCAGAAAGATATTATAGTGACGAGGGAACCCGCATGAAATGACAGCTGTACCTGTACCAGCGGACGAGTACCACTTTTATGAACTCTTTATGGTATTGGGACTACCTAAATGAAACTTGCTATATATATATATAGTTCTGAGCACCTTCACTGACAGGTTTAACTGTGAACTCTTCAAAATCACAACTTAAATAATTGTTACCCTATATGCTGCCAATTTTGCTCCTTGAATGATTGAAAAGTGTAATTTAATACCCCGTATTAAAATCATTATAATGAACCGGTGCGGTGCCGGTACCGGTACCGGTGCCGGTAGATATCTGTATTGTATTATATACATACCCAAGTGCCGACACAGCTGATCTGATTCACTGGGCTGATGCTGCTGGCTATTGCAAGCAACAGTTTAAAGTTTACGCTTTTAGTTCGAAAAAAACGGAATGGTTTAAAATCTTAATCTCGTCCCTATATGCTTTGTATATACTATATCTGTCTTTTTCTTTTGGGCTTTGGGTCTTGGCAATGACTTTCATTTCTTCATACTTGATTCAAATTCAAACAACTGCTTTTTTTTCTACACACGTTATGCATTTTCTGCTGTCCATGAGTTCAAGGTATCCATAGCAGAGCTTACAATACTTACGTTAGCTTACATACTTTTACATATGGAAGGGAGGCAAGTCAACCCTTGCTAAATACTAAACAATTTTAAGATACAACAAGACATGTAGGTATGTAGTATTATTCTCTAACGGGATTCCGGTTTAGCTTATCGACTCGGTATTCGGCAACTATACATACAACAAAAACGACCACAACCACTACCACTACCACCTTCTTGACCAGGAACAGGACCAGAACCTGAACCATAATATTAATCTGCTATACATATATAACCATACCATATCGAGAGAGAAAAACCAACGGGATGCCAATGCCCATACCTTCATAAGTTAGTATTGACTAATATACTATATACTGTGACAATACTAATATTCACACACGTCAGTCATCAGTTCATCAGACACATACTAGGAAGCTATTCATTATAAATCATAATACCTGCATTTTTATTCATACAGTTTTATGTATATATCAATGTCAGGCGTAATATTACTATCCTCATATAGAATCACTTGGGCTGGACGGGATATTCGATATTCCGCGGAACCGGGAAGTAAGGACGGATCAAGTAATTACGTACAAGTAGGTACATGCTTCTTCTATCTTATGATGTGCTAACCATACTAAATAGTTATTTGTATCAGCCATGATTTACGACAGACTCTACATACAATTTGCAGCAGCATACAAAATAAATACTGTACGTGAGCACTCAAGTCGACACGAGGAACGACAACGCCAACGCCAACGCAACGGTGAGAAGAAACCCTTTGAATTTTGAAGTAAAATTGAAAATCGAAAATCTAAATAACGGAAGCCGAGGGTATTCCCTGAATTCTAATGACAACACATCAGCATGAGCCCCAACAGGATTATGCACACACGATGTATTTTACTTCAAGAGTAGGAGAATCATACGAGGAGTATCGAGTAGGAGGACAGGACACATAACTTATTATAACGGCAAACGGCAAACGGAGGAAACGAAAGGCGAGAAAAATTCTAAAAACTAAACACGAGCCCCTTTGAGGAGATGTACCCAGGTAAGCAAATTAGGATTAAGACTGCGAATTTACAATGAGACATGGTTTTATATCTGAACACGTTTTTCAAAATTGTTGATTGCTATGCTTCCTCAGTTTAAATCCCATACACTTTCAATTTCTGTTTCATTTTTCAGAACCATGCAGAAGAAAGATACAAAAGGTGGAAGCTATAAGCTACACGTTTCAGTTTCAGTAGTCAGTCGTAGGACAAAAATGGAAGATTAACTGTTAAACCATTAACTACTGGTCTTAACGGAAAGGGGAAGGACAAGGGAAACTATTATATTATTCAAAATTGTACGGTGTTCTTTTATGCGAACATCCCTATTTTGCCTTCTTGTATTTCCTGGAATTACAGGGGATTTAATGAGGAGGTCAAAAGTCAGAGTAAGCACATAACATCCGTATTCCGTATTTTCAGTTCGTTCACTTATTGGTGTCCGCATTGGTACTCTGACTTTGACTTGTGAGTTCTAAATCTACTACAGATATACAGAACCAGAACAGGAAAAGGAGGCATAGAAAAAATTATTTTAATTAAACGTATACAGCCAGGTATGGGAATAATAAATTATGTGAGAGTCGACAGCTTCCAGATTTTTAGTAGTTATTAAGCTATAGATCTCAGGAGCTACTGTTTAATGAAATAAAAAATACCAATGCCTTTTAATTTCACTTGCACTAATTTACCCATGTATATAGGGTAGAACAATCAGCAAAATTTAAATAAATCGCTTGAGCGTTCATTAACATTGAAATTAAGTTGCGTGATGCTACGTATAAGTAGGCACATCTTTTAATTGCTCACATGCCTTCTGTTTCTTAAGAATTTGTTACACTTCTGATTCCGATTATTTATTTAGTATACTATGTAGATATATCAGTAGCAGTTACTTAAAAAGGTAAATTATATAATAATTATAATTGATTTAAACGCTGCCTTTGAGATAAGTTAAACTTCCGTCAACCGAAGCTTACATACATCGACTGCCGACTACCGAAACCGAAACCGATGCCGATGCCGATACCGAAGTAACATACAACTTCCTTAATTTTAATTGGAGGTAATGGACGGGTACATTGATCTATCTACAATCCCTTCAAGTCTAATGAAAAATTTCATGTTAAATTAGTTGGCTTGTTTTGTTAACAAAAACCAGTTTTAGGTTCTTTAAATTCAACTATTCCACATGTTACTACTCATGATTTTGGGATTTTGAGGGGAAATCTGTAATTACATAATTTTTTTAAAATGCTAGATTTTGCTATACTTTAATTGGATAGTGTTGTTAATCTGTATGTGAATCTTCTCGTCTATATAGCTTATATAGTTCTGGTTTTGCATATGAACGGATACGTGGCAAGGCGAAAACGAAGTAATATGGCAAGTTTGCTAGGGTAAAATAACAATAATAATTATTATTACTGAAAAGAACAACTTCTACACACCTTACAAAATCGACAACGGACAACCCATCAACACATGTATCTGTACAGATAGATTTCAGTTCAACAGACTAAATATTACAACTTCAGAATTTTCCTGTATGCAATACTATCGCCATTATTATTATTGTTCATGTCGAATATGTTGAATCTCGGTACAAAATGGTTTTTGGAATGTATAATTGCAATGCAGATAGGCAATATTTACGACCAGAACCGAATATATACCAGAGAGTAATACACTACATGGTTAAAATATGTATATGATTACTAATATCAACATATAGTAAAACATTATAAATCGTAATATGTAATTAATAACTCTTTACTGTGAAGAATATTAACCTTTTGATTTCTTTGAGTTGGAGGTGAACACTCTGTCTGACTGGACAGGAGCCCTTGCAGTTGCCTTGTAATACAATTTTTGTAATGTTATTGCATGTGTACATTAAATGTACGGATTAAATTACTTTTTGCGCATTATAATTATTGTATTGAATCGTATAATTCTTTAATATGTACGGTAAATAATGTACATAACATTCTGAAATTATATGTACCTATACCTAAACAAAACTACAGCTGAACTTGTACCTAATTACCCATAATATTATTATTATTATTTTGAGGGCAGATGATATTATGATTAATCTGCAATTGCAAAATTTTGAATGTCAATATATAATAAAAAGTGGCACTCACTCGCTCAGACTTCAGTATAAGAGCCTATACCTATACATATGAATTTAAATAATTTTATTCAAATTTCTGTTTCTATTTTTCTATAATTAGTATATGTCTAATCCTTAATCCTAATCCAAGTTTCCAACTTTCTCAAGTCTAACGAGACTCCAAGGGTATTAAAATGTTGCAATGGGAATGTTAATTATTATCCCAGAGCAGAGGCGCCTAGAGCAATAATCTATATGTACTACATATTCCTGGACTTATTCGCAGTATGAATAAATTAACAATTGCCTCTGTTGCGATGATTCAGTACTATCTGTGCAAAAAGGCAGCAACTAAATAGGTATATATATATACATAGGAAAAAATCAAAATCAAGTTCAAACAATTATGTATGTGCAAATACTAAAAGTAGTAAATAATACACTCTTGATTATAGACAGTATAGTTATATGCATAATAGTGTGAACAGTGCAGAGACACCAGAACCAGACTTCGGAATGGTCTTGGTATCTCCTGCAGTATTTCCTGTTTGCATAATTATGCAATCCTGTATATTACTTTCCTCAAGCATTTTAATAACTTCTTATATTCTCAAGAAGCCAAAAGGCACAAGTCTTTACAAGTGTCTTTATTATTATTACTACTGCGTAATGTCGGTAGTATGTAAATAATATTGCATCTAATTTCATGCATATTTTTATCTACAATGTGTTTACTTTATAAAGAGCATGAAAACAGTCTAGCTAATAAGCCATTTCAATAACCCATATTTAATCGTTCTAAATCTGAGTTAAGTAAATTGTAAATAAATGGCAATTACTGACTATATATTGACAAAATCTAAATTTTAAAGTGACAAAAACTGTGTTCATATCAATGCAATACTTAATTCATAATATGATGTAGCTCCACGTAAGTATGTCGTACATCAGAATCTGCGCGATTTTGCAGTTACATGAATGAAAAGAAAAAATAACTATGTATAGGAAAAGTGTGAACAACTGCCTTGACTTGGCATGTGGTCGTGCTCGTCTGCATCATTTCATTTTTGTTTGCCTCATAAGCTAACATAACAGTGACAGAATGTATTAAATTAAGCTATTAAACAGATAATGGATAGTGTGCTTACATATACTAGTTAGTGGCTCAGGTGCCATCCAAATTTAAAACATGTTACAAGTTACTGTATAGCTGTATAGCTATATTCAATTCCTTGAATATTTTTGTACAATGCATATTATGCTATTTGCTCAACAATACGTTCTTCCCGTTGTTGACTCATAAATTGTATGGAAATTGAACCGTGACTGACTGCCTATAGTGAGAATGACAACGTGTGTGTTTGTGCCCATGTCGATCTTACTGCTGTAGGTCGACGTCAGTGATGTCATGAATATAGAATTCACAATTCTATAGTCGTAATCTAAATCGTTAAACAGACCAAAAATATAATAATTGTAATGACTTTGTAAATCCTAGTTAAAATTATTCGCATGCTTCATTCAAAATATATGCGCACAGTTTATATCTCTAAACTGCCCTGCTCTGACTATAAACTTATAAGGCACAAGGCACTAAATTTAAAATTACGCAAAAATTAAAAATAATGGACCATCTTATTGTTTACCATGTGCTATGACGGTTGTCAAAATGTCTTTCAAAGAAACATTGAGTAATTTCGAATGTATGTTAGTACATAATTACTTTGTCACTTTGCCTTGATTTTGATTTTAAGTTTTGGTGTCTACACTGACTGGCAATACTCCTACGGCAGTTTTGTGCTTATAATGCATTTACATATGGTTAATCACCCGTAAAAAGTATTGACTCTGGTAGCAGTCTTAAAGTTTATGGGAGTTTAACAATAGGGAAATGATTATTATATTTAGTATTTTATTGGTTAATATGCATTAAAAATTGCAATTAAATCCTAAGATAAAAGAGTGTGGCAGTGGATTGTATTGAATATTGGGATAGCCCGCTACACTATTATATGTGGAAAATGTTTCTATTATTATCAGTATGCTTTTTTGACTTCCCTATTGAAATTAAAACATTTGGGTATTGACAGACTGCTGAAGCTGAAGTCGTCAGCACATACTTTTACCTATAAGCTTAAACTCAAAGGAAATAACCGTAATAACAAATTTTATACAGAAACAAAGTTCTACTTATGTGAGACTAACGTTTCCTATGCTGCTTTTTCCCTATATGTACAGGATATCGAGAAAATATCTAATATATGTCATAAAAAACATAACTTGAGTGAACATGTGGTAAAACTATTTTAAATTTTTAAATCCTTAAAAATCTAAGAATATCTTATAGGATTTATATTTAGAATTTTTAAAAATTTAAATGGTTAAGCGGTTCCAAGGACAACGACAGTAGTAATAACAATAAAATTAAAGAAACTAAAGATTTTCTATAAAATTCGCGATACAGTATAAAATAAACGTATAGTAATGATATCGACTGATCAGAGTGATCAGTGCTAAAACAAAGTAGGAAGCACAGAAGTTAGTGCAGTGGATTGAGATTGACGTTTAAAAAATTACAAATACCACACATACCCTATATATATATATCAATCGCCGTCAAATCTGACATCTGCCCTATATTGCCTGAATTTGTAATACATGGAAATCATAAAACAGTTTAAACTGTGCAATAATTATAGAATTTCATCTAGAATATCTTTTTCCGTCTCGACATAGTAAAATTAAAATATACAACGATTTAGGATTTCCCTATATATTACGAAAAAGTGTCAACTATAGACACCTTTACTCAAATATGTCTTTAAGAACTTCCAGCCACACTTAAAACAACTAAATAAACTAAAAGTTTTAAAAGAAATCTAGGTACAAAATTTCTCTGCGTTTTCATAAGAAAAGTTTTTGTACAACTAGGGCTTAAGACGCACTGCATCTTAAGAAGTATCCCTTTTAAAAATGTAAAACTAAAGAAACAAAACAAAACAAAAGATAAAATAAATAATAATAACTTACAAAAATACACTCCTAGCCTAAATCTGTCACCATCTCTCGGTTGTTTTTGGTTCACAACATTATCAAAAAAAGTATTCAGAAATGTGTGTAAGAAAAACCTAAAATACCAGTCACCAGACAAGAAAATGTACCAATATTCCCGTCACCATTACAAGTGAACGGCTGTAAAACTTGTGAATGTGTAATAATATATATATACGAGTAAACTGTATTATAAGAAATAAAAAAAATTTTCATATAGTTGAAATTCAAATATTGTGAATATATATGAGTAAGTACATAATGTAGTTATCCAAACAAGAAAAAACGCTTTCATCTCTCGTAAGATTTTACGGTAATAATTCAGCATCATCAGCACAAACAAAAGATGGACTTTTCCCTTTCTCTTAAGTAAACAAAGTAGATACGATACTCTCCAAAATCCTAAAGTACTATAAACCAAAAAAGACACTTTCCTACACCATAGCCAGGGTCATAGTCATACCATGCCATATACCAATATACCATCCAAATAGTTCTAATATAAGACTTAAAGAAATACAAAACTACAAACACACTGCTAAAAGAAAGTATTTACTATATGTATTTCTTATATATATATTCTATAAAGGACGGAAGGAAGTTTTGGTTTTTCTTACATAAAAGTGATAAAAGGCAAAAAGAAGCTGGAAAGTTGTGATGCCACGCTCCAGTTTTCTTTGGGTTAAGAAAGTTTCTGTTGAGTTTCTGTGTGTGTTGGGAAGACGATATAGGATCCGATGTGAGCAAGAGAGAGAGAGACAGAGAACTCAAAAGTCAAGTCCAAAAAAGTGGATCGTTTGTCGTTTCCCTTTTCGTTGTCTCTGTGTTGTGTAAATAAAAAGCTTCTTTTTTAAGTCTTTTTCCTTGAAAGTTTCACTTAAGCACTGCCACTTTGTCTTTAGTCTTGAGAATCTTTTTCTTTTTTTTGCTTACTTTCCGAGTCTTAACTTCCGAATTCCAGTTCGAATACTGTGAATTCTATGAGCACAAAAGTACTAGTATAAAAAAAACTATATATCACTTTATGTACATGGGTATAAAATACTTTTGCATGTAGTCAGTAGTTATGTAGAATTTGTATTTTTAAAGGAATTCAAAGAATTTCCAATGCCAATACTAATAATACGCTTTTGCTTTTGTTTTCGTGTTGTCGGTTTCGGTTTCGGTTTTCGTAGTTGAAAAGTTCCTATATACTGTTTCAAAAATCAAAGGGATATTATTACAGTAAAAAACAGAGTGAAGTCTTCTTCAACTTTCTAGTAGTAACAATATACATATATTGTTGTGTATATAATTATTATTTAAAAAATAAATTCGGATTAAAAATTGAAACAACTATATGATAAGATAACAAGAACAACTTTATAGTATGGTGTTCTACAAGACTGAGATTGAAATCGAAATATCCTATGTATAGCTTTTACTGATATTTAAGTAGAAGTAGAAGCTTTGAAGTTATATAGCTTTTTGTTGAGGATTGATGTCGGACGAGATGCTGTACTCCGTCTGACTGACTGTGTGCTCGTTACCCCCAACTAATAGTGACTGTCGTGGAAATCGCCTTTACTTCAACCTCTTATGATTACCATGCGAAACCTTCCCTCTGCTTTTGACTTTGGCTGTTGGTTTGTTGAGCTCCACAAGTTTTGACGTTCAGCTATAGTGGTTCTTCAGATCAGATCAGAGTCAGACTCTACTAAAGGAGGAACAAGTCCCTATATGAGAGGAATCAAAGCAAAGCAACGTCGTCATGTAATATAATATTATGTTAAGTAAAATTCACAATTCACATCCACCAACTTGAATTACTACACTTCTCTCCCATCACCCTTTTCCTTCGCTTCTTGAATAACTATATAATATTGCGGTACTCACTCGGCTCATTCTGGTATCATATAGTCATTCAAACTAAATTACATAACAAACTCGAACTATCAACTACCCATTCCAACTTCCAACTCTAGCTATGCACTATGTACTATGTACTATGTAGACAACTAAAATCTACACAGATTTTATCTTACTACGTAAATATACTTACTTGGTAAGTTCCATTGGTAGTTTTAGTTTGGTACTCTTTGAACACAGACACTTCCCTTCCAACTGTCACCACGTAACCAACACTAGCAACAGGGCCGGACGAAGGAATTGTTTTTAGGCAGCAATTTGTTTCCATACAAAAACCATTATTTTAATTGCATTGATGGTTTTCTTTGGTAAACCAAAATGTTGTATTTCCATGTTTTAGAAAAGTTTAAAATGTCCTTTTTACTTGATTCAGAACAGTGCAAATTGTTCTATTTACATGTTTTGGGAAAAGTGTTAAATTTTATTATTTGTATGTTTTTGAAATGTATAAAAACTTTAATTTGCATGTTTTTGAAAAGTCCAAATATTCTTTTACATATTTTTAAAACTGCAAAATGTTCCATTTACATGTTTTTTAAAAATTCAGGCAACGGGGGCTGCCTGCGCTGGCCAAATTATCCGGCCCTGGCTAGCAGCTACCTTCAATGACCAGCTAAATAAGTAACTAATAATGAATGTTAATCTATATAGTATTTTAGTATGTTTTCTTGAATCTGCAATTTAAATTTGAAACGTTATTATTGTACAATTATCTAATTATCTTACACAAAAAATTACTTACCTGCGATTAGTTGATGGCTGTGGCTGTCGTTGCCCGTATTATTATTAGTGTATTATTTGTTGTTAACTTGATCAGTACTGCCTTCATTTTGCTTGATGTAAAGCTTCTAATTTTAATGATGAATGAATGTCGTTCATCGTTGGTACCTACTATTGTGTATCCACATTATCAATTATCATTATTGTTATTAGGTACAGTCTACACATTCATTTTCATTTCAATGTTTACAACTCAAGCTAGTTAATTAAATATAGTCACAGTGTAGTTTAGTTTTAGAAAATGACAAGTTTATATATAGTTTGTGAGTATTATATTTTCGAATATTTGCAATTCTTTAATTACTCTCTGATAATTGTAAACAGTCAATCAGTGGAGTATAGGATTGTGTATACACTCAATAATAATATTATTAAAATTAAACGGTGACATAAAATAAATAATAACAGCTTATACCGTAAATGTTCGATTAAGCGCTGGGGTGCGTATTAAATTTTTGGAGTTGCAACCCGGTCCTTATTCGAGAGCCGGCACTTATTTTTGAGCCCGGCGCAGAGCCTGGTAATGTGGCCAGCGCAGGCAGCCCCCGCTGCGCTGCCTGAATTAAAAAAAAACAATTTTTTAAATGGAACATTTTGCAGTTTTCAAAAATATATAAAAAGAATATTTTGACTTTTCAAAAACATGCAAATAAATTTTGTTTTTATTTATCAAAAATATGCAAATAAAATATTTAACTCTTTTCTCAAAGCATGTAAATACAACATTGAGCACTTTATTGAATCAAGTAAAAAGGGCATTTTGAACTTTTGTAAAACGTGTAAATAGAACATTTTGCTTTGCCAAAGAAAACCATCAATAAAATCAAAATAGTGGTTTTTGTATGCAAACAAATTGCTGCCTAAAAGCAATTCCTTCGTCCGGCCCTGGCCCGGCGCTTATTTGAGTTTTTGAAAGTTTACGGTCAAAAAATGAAACTATAATGCCATAAAATATTAAGCTGAAAGCCATTGCCTCTGTGTTGTCTTCATTAGATTTAAAGAACTAAATAAGTGTTTTCGAGATTAATTTTAATTAAATTGTGATACTGCTGTCATTCAGATATTTTTAAAATGCTATATAATGCTTCTAATATGTGCTATTTTCAGGCCCGGCGCTTATTTGAGGCTTGAGGCGCCGGTGTGTATTGCATTTTTTGGAGTGACAGCCCAGCGCTTATTTGTGCCCCGGCACTTATTTCAAACCCGACACTTAATCGAGCATTTACGGTAACTAATAATAATTATCGCGTAAAAACATTCTTTTGTTGACTGCGCATACATATTAGGCACCATCTAATTATAAAATGTAAACTTCATTGTCAGAGAAAAACGCCGAGGGTTTCTAAGTTTGTTAATGAAATTTGAAGCTAATTTTCACCTTCATTAGTTGATAGTGGCTCAGTTTTTAACTGACTACCTATGATATGACCCTAAAGATGTAACATTTTAGACTAATAAATATTACTGTCGTTAATCGTTATCGTCATCATTAGTTGGCCTTCGTTGAAATTGCAACTACTGTACCAATTACCTAACTTTAACATTACGATGTAGTACTGTCGGGAGCAGTTGCTATATTGCTACCTATCATAAATTTCTCATACATCATACGAAACCAACAACTATTGACTATGGGTCAACTAATACTAATACGAATACAAACACTGACACTAGTTTACCTGCAAGGTGGGGACATTTAAAAACGAACATAGCACACGGTCACGGTTCAGTCTAGTCTAGTGTACTGTACTGATGATACTGATTGCGGATGAGTTCATTAGTCAAGTCTCAAGTCTCAAAAGTACAGCAGTCTTGGCAAAGAAAAGTCTTGAACTAGAAATAGAAAATAATAGTTTATAGTTGATACCCATTAAACACCGATGACCAGGCCTTGGTCTGGGACAAGTCATGCAAGAATGCCTGGCCAAGGCTCTTTTTTGGCCAAGGGGGCAAGCCATGGCCAAGGCAAAAATATATGGCAGGGGCCACGCTCGGTTTTGGTTGGGCCCTGGCGTATGGTTTTGGCCTGGGTGAAACAAGGGCCAGGCTTTTTTCTCTGAGTTAGTACGTAGCGTTCCCAGGGCTAAGCCAGTCGTTCTTATTCCTTATTAATGCATAATTAATTTGGTCATACATAAATAATCTGATGCAAATAAAGAAAACAAAACATCAATTCATCTCAATTTATGTTTTTTATTAGCCTTAATTATTGGCCATAATTTCACTGTTAAATAACCATGCTTATACATGACTTATTTCATATATCAAACGTATACAGACGAACAAATTTAGGTCAGCTGAAGTTGGCAATAATACACATTTTTGTTTTAACTTCTTAACATCAATGTAAACGGATTTAGAATTTTGAAGTCTCGTTTCAAAAATTCAAAGAATTGAACTAGTAATAAGATAATTTTTAACTGGCTTTAAATCCGTCACACTTAAACATTCTAAGACCTTGATTTCACTAGAAAAGTTAACAATTGTTAGTCCTAAGGTTTTCGCTTTCAACTTTAACAATAGTTAAATCTAAAAGCGAGATTCTTATAGCAAACAATTGTTAACTTTTCTAGTGAAACCAAGGTCTCACGTTAAACTTTACTAGAAATAACTCGATCAAAACCGAAACTACAACTTACTTATTGCACTAAATAATTACTATCAGTATTAACAGGCGAGTGAGATATGTGATGTGCTGTTGGTGGAAAAGCACAGACAGAATGAATTGCTATAATGATGTGCAGTGTGCAACTCACATCAATCGACCACACTGCACTTAAGACAAACCAAGACTGAACATGAATCCTGCACTAGGGAAAATAAAAATGCCACTCTGACTAACAAGATATGGGCCAGGCTCGGCTGTAGCAGTGCCTGTATTTGGTCAATTCGTTTGCGTCTGGCCCAAATTCGATTTACCATACCTAAGCCAGACCATAATGTTTTGACTAGTCCCAGGCCAGGGCCAAACGTTTAAAAAATGCTAGGTTTATTGTATGTACGGCAAAGGCTTGCCCAGGTGTTCTTTCCCCATACGATCTGATTCCCCCGACGTCCCCCACCAAATCCTGACTCGGGCCAAATCTCTGTGTTTGCTGGGTAGTATTAAAGAAAAAATGCAATCATTTTGAAATCCTTTTACACCTTTACACTGATGAAATGAAATGTTGTTTTTGTAAGCTTTTCTTCAGACTTCATGAACCAAAACTTCTGTTGTCTGCAGAAGCATGAAATACGAGAAAAAAGATAAACCACTGTAAAGTGTAAACATTAAACTAAGCTGCTGCTGCAGCCTTATTACATCACATGGTCATGGTCTTCTTCTATTTCATATTTTCTCTTCTTCTCTCAGCCTCTTGGGAATGTGGGCGAATACATACATAGAAATTAAGACGCTGCTGGAGAATTTGTTGAGAAATGATAAATCATAATAATGATAGAAGTTTCTACTTTTTAAAGTGGATTGGTTTTTGGATGCAGTCGTCTAATTATTACCTGCAGTAGTTCTTGAGGAATGTTGATACCTACTTGGTACTTGGTACATACTGTTCACAGGAGGGTTTTAGCAGTTTTTCAGTTTTTTTCACAATTATTGCGACTTTCAATTCTCTGGGTAATTACCACTACTATAGACACAGACACTAGACTAGGTAGTCCAAGTGTCGACTGGGAACTTGGAAAACTCAGTGAATGTGAATTGCATGCTGGAGCATTCAAGTTTTAGCTAGCTGACCTGGAAGCAAAGTCAACTTTTGACTTTGTTGCAGGTTACAACAGAAAAAATGTGCGCTATCTACGTAGACTTAGTATAACTTTGTACACCATCAATCATAATACCACTTCTTGTAGTACATTACAGCATTAAAAAGTAAGTGAAGTAAGTAATAGTAATATACGCAATTTATTTACCTGCATTACATTTATTGCTTTTTTTAAGCAAACTCGGAAAGATTGATCAACCATTTTCTTTCTGCATCAAAAATGCCCTGATGACTATTGAATTACTGAAATTAGTAACGGATGCATTTCTTTGATTGGTTCAAATTATTGTAAAATTTAAGGCGGAAAATTTAAATATTTCTGTTGGCGGTTTTCCCATTAAATTTCCTATATTTAAGCTCCACATGAAAGTATGAAAGTCAGTCAGTTGTCGTTGTCAGTGCCCAATGCGTCCTGGCTATGGCGTCTGTCAGTCAGTCGGTCAGCCAGTACAACTAAAATACTTACTATAGTTAGTCATTGCGAGCAAGTTATTAACCGCCATTTAATTTCGAACAAAGTTAATATTTAATCAAATTAACGTTTCGTAGCTGGTTGCCCAAAGTTAGTTAGCTCAATCACACTTAAATTCATAAGTACTTAACTTATTCAAAAGACGACTCACTAATCAGTGAAATCGCTACATGTTACATGCAACATGTAGTAAAGTAAGAACGAACTAACTATAGTAAGAACTTGATGTGTAAACTGCTGTAATCTAATTTGCAGGGATAAATGTCTGGGCTATGATGTCAAGCTTTCAACATCTCAGGTGTAAAATGTGATATAAATATAGAAGTACATAGAAGTGATAATATTCATACTAAACATCAAACGTAAAAGTTGACACAGACGCAAAAACTACTTATTTGACTACCAGTCAATTTGAATACGGATGCAAGCTTAACATGATTAATTGTATAATACCATCACTCATCATCCTATTATCGAGAACGGACTATCCATTTCAGCCATCATTATTATCATTTCCTATATACCTAAATATATAGTTAGGTGCAATACCTTACGTCTGCGTCAGGATTTTAAGCTGCCTTCTTTGCAGTTTGCATTTTGCACACGCGATTCAATTTGATTTCCATTTCCACTGTTGCACGAATCACTAAATACGAAGAAATACACGCTAAGGAAAGTCGTCTGGACTCGATCAGCATACTAACGAGTTGGTAATATTGATTTAATACATAACCCATAACCTAAAATGTATTGCAGGGTGCAGATAATTAATTGCCTCTATTACGATTATTACTTACTTGAATTGGTGACGTGGGCTCATATGTCAACTGCAACTATAACTTCAGGATATAACAGCAACGAGATCCTTGTTTGAAAACCACCAGAAGACGAGGACCATAAATAGTGACACATGAATTATGCTGTAAAATGAAAATCAAACAGGTAAACGGTATCTTAAAAGTAAATATGCTTAGTAGTAATCTAAAGGCGAAATTCATGATAACGGAAAAGGACATATTCAACATTTTAAATTCAAATTTAACATCTATAGGGGTATTTTTTTTGTTCCATGTAACTATGTAGGTTTTCTTAGATTTTATATAGTCACTCACGGTTTAATCCAGATATGGAATGGGTTTGACCTAACAAGTAGGTATGTACCGCCCAGCGTATCGACATAGCCTCAATATAAATTATTAAAATATTTTATAGCTTATTTACTATTTATACGTTATATAGAGCACATTTCGGCAAATATTATTTTTCAACTCATAGCAAATAATACTTGGAATAATCTAATAGTAAATAAATATTAACTCTCTGGAGCTATGAAGCTCAGTAGTCCTATTATAGTTCACCTGTGTATGTGTATAAATATGTAGGTACTACTTATAATATCTGTTGTTGTTAGTTTTTGTTGTTACTAGTGCATTGTTAGCACAGGAAATTATTAATAATGCTGTATTTCGTTTCGGTTCCTAGTTCATGTAAAGCTATACAACTATAGTTCTACTCAAAAGCTTTGCGTTTTCGATTTTTACTTGCTAAACGAGATTGAGGGGCAAAACATCCGCTGTCGATGTTATCTTGTAGCATACAATAATCTCTATTACGTATCGCAACGCACTGTACTGTAATTGTGCTGTACAAATTGCGTGAATCTCATACAGTGATCTAATAATTATTATTTACATTTTAAAATATTTATGCGTAGCACCTAAATTTTGTTAATTTTTAATGACTTTTCTGGTGCAGTTGCAAGAAAAAACTATCTGCATTGTTCAAATGTTTCGTCTTTCAGAATAAAACTAATTACTCTAATTCAAAAGCTTATAACTAAAACATAATATGGTGCACTATATTTTTGCTTGTTAAAGTTTAATACCATATTAAACCTATAGATTCAACAGCAACAGTTTTATTATCTTTATACCCATGCATAAGTAGTTGAAGCATTTCCTGTCGTTTCCATATACGTAAACAAAACTTTTTATAGTTTTCGAAAATCCAAAAATGCAACTTTTGTATTAAAAATCAGTAAAAAGTCGTTTTTACAGTTTTCGTAAACTGTCGCAAACTTGCGATACGTAAACTTTCATTTTGATAGACTTTCAAAGTATGAAATTAGCCATCTAATAATTTTTAAAAAATTGCAAATATTGCCTTGTTTAATAATTTTGAAACAAATGTCATGAATTCGGTGTACTTGTACACGTTTTAAACTGTAGTATCGATAAAAAGTATGCTGACAGTAAAAATGTTTTAATAAGAAAACCCAATAATTTGAAAGGTATATAAAAGCGGTTATACACTGCTTTCAGGTTACAAATTAAAAATAGTAGATGTCATGTCTTGGCTGTCTTTGGTTTTCTAAGGCGATGCATGAAAATAATCAGATAATATGTAATATTTAATTAAGTACCTGCATGAGGAAAAATTGGGGAAAGATAATATTATTATTATGTATGTATACAAGTATGTAGATGTAAACATTTCCTGAATTAGGAACTCATATATTTAGCGTGGCGAAAACTTTCCGCCTTTCCAGGAAGATAGCTAAGGCTTTTAAACCACCTTTTACTTGAAGCACAAAGAAAAAGCAAGTAAGTATTATGTATATCCTGCAGTCAAATCCCTATACTTTCATCAATCATTATGTACCTATAGTTACTATGATGATTATAATTTATAATGTGTTAGTGATATAAGAAAATAGTGTAATAAAAAATAGGTGTATAATATTACTTATTATCTGCGCGTCGAGTTAAAGCTAATTAATCATTAATGGGTGGGTGGAGACTATATAACCACCTTTGTACTACTATGTAAGCATAGAATATTAGTTAATATGTTTACATAAAATTAGTTCGCGGCAAAAATATATCGATAAGAAATTCACTATGCACTCCACTCCACATAATAAAGTGCATCATGAAACAAACGTTAATATCTTCCTATAGTTTATCTTTGTATTTGTATTGTACTAATCTATAATATGCAGTCATAATATATTTTTTAATTCACTGCTTGTGATTTGTATAGCCTAAGCCTAGGTACCTACACCTAGAATAGTGAATCGCATGTAAGTATACAGATGATATATTTTTGACAGGCGAATAATAAAGTCCAGCGTCCAGCCCAACAAAACTGCTGGTGTAGTGAGATGAGATGCAATCATAGATGGTCGAAGACAATACACGTCAAAATTACTAATTTAAAGATGCACTTTGGATTTGGAAAAGCAACGAAGTCTTCTAATAAGGTTTTAGGCGGAGGTAATTATAAGGATCATCAGGATGTAACAACTAGAGTTTAACGATAGAAGGAAAAATAGTGTAAAGAAAGGAGTAACAAAATCACAATGAATAATATCGATAAAATTTTTAAAGTTTACCTGTTTATTGTTTAAAATACTAATTTTTATTTTTATACTATTTTATTTTGTTTTTATCTTATTTCGAGTGTTACTATCCGTCATCCGCCATCCGCAGTTTCCACAATATATTTCAATGTAAAACTTTGAACCCTGTTATTGATTGGTAAGAAGTTTATTACCATTATGGTTTTCTCACATTTTTTTTCGCATACCATCTACGAGTGTTTTTTTTAACAGCATTCAAAATTGCAATTGGGCGAGAAACTTATTTCCTCGTGTAGTAATTAGTAATAATTTCCATACTGTTTTTACTTATTGGTAGTTGCAGCTTTAATATTAGCAAAATTTCCTCAAAATGATTAATCATTACGTTATAAAACTATTTTTTTAAGGATAAAGTAAGTAAATACCTATGTAATTTACGAAACGGATATTTAAAGAAAATACAAATTCAAGTCAGGTATGATACATTAGTATTCAGTATTACTTTTGCGTATCGTATTATTAGTCTGGAAAAAAACTTTGCTAATTATTGCTGGACTTTTTTTAAAAATTAGTATGTATTGGGACAATTGTTTTGGCAGGTTGGTATAATTCATTCATAAAATATGTTTTTGTTATTTACAATTTATGATAAGATAATTGATTGATAGAAAACTGTGACGGTTGATGATTGACGACATCCGTGCTATTATTATTATCATCGTTTCCCTTTTCATATCAAATCAGCTGTAGCATAATATAAATAGCTGTGTATCTAATAGATAAGAGATGCAAATTCAAATTCAATTTGAAAAAATAGAACAAAACGGAATGGGATGCACCGATTGAATACTAAATACTACTTACGTCGTCGTCGTCGGTTGTAACATGCATTGGTATGATAACTTTTAGATAACATATAGTATATAGTCGTATTTGAATTTGCATATCAACCATCACGAGATATAAATTGGTTCGTTAAGTTATTGCGTTGTTTTTTTGTTTTTGCAGGAATTATGCAGTCAGAGTTATTATAGTTTGCATTCCCGGCTTCTAGCAGTCTTATCAATGCATGAATACATTGAATTCAGGTGAGTGCCTATTTAAGTATTACAGATTATTGATTTCGAAAAAAATAAGATCTCCATACAAAGTAAAATATGTAAATATAAATTACGTAGTAAGAATTTTTAAAATCGGTGTCCGATCTAATAATTTCTAAGTACCTAAGTAGGTATGTCGCAATAGTCGCAACACTCACAAAAATACAAACAGCATTCTCGCATCACGTGATTGAACAAAAGAAAATATCTGTAAGCCTAGATTTCTTCTAGTGGCTTTTATTATTGACAGGCACCTAATTAATTTTCCTGTTGCGCACTTAAGTTTAAGTAAAGCTGCGAACATTTAAAAAAATTATGTATGCATAGCGATTAAAAAATAAATCAGAACATAGAATTAATTGATTACGTATGTTAATAACGGCGTACATTCGATCGTATGCACTTTCAAGCTAGTTACACAAACGTAGGAACTCACCTGAGGAAGAATCGATCATTTAGTAATCACGTGTGGACATGGGAAGTTGAGAGATGTACATGAGACATACGTCAGACTGTAGAATTGAACTGTGCATGATATGTCGTCGTAAATTTGCTTTTTTAAGAAGTCATGTAATACGCCGTAATTGTAGTCGTGCATCGTATTATTCTTATCGTTATACGCAATAATATCTGTAGCATAATTTGTAAGTAGCATGACGTTTTAAATATTTTCAATTGAAATTCCAGTTTTCGCCAATCCAAAAAATTAGATTAGAAATAATCATCAGTGTCGTCTACCGTCTAATATTTTTTTAATTTTCAGCTCATATTTGGACTAGCTCGAATATTAATTTGTTACGCATACGCAAAAATAAAGCGCTTTGAAGGACTTGAAGAAGATGCTGTCAGACAGAAGTTTGTAAAAATGTGACGTATTCTTATAAAACATTTCTGCAAGACTACGAATTATTTTATCATGTATAATTTTTCCCGCCAATAAAAATCAAAATTATCACGTATTTATAAATTCCAAGAAAATTAAAAATTAAAACAAGACGAAAAGGAAAAGAGTAATGGTAAGTACATACAACGCGAATGCATTTCCCTATACCTAAAATGACCAGAAACAAAGCAGTCACCACTTCAGCAGCATTGCGATGTAGCCACTGCAGCCAGAACCAAAGATCTAGTGTCCAGAGTATTGACAGATTTAAACGCCCATATCATTTTTTATATGAATAGTAAACAACAAGAAACAAGCCCCCATTCAGTGAGATAGTTGGGTGTAGGTAGATCTGGAGATGTAACACTTACATTTTACTGCACCCATTTAAATTATGAAAATAGCATCTACATTTTTTAAGCGATTTTAAGCGTACTGTAAATGAAATCCTTATCATTGCATACCGGATTTATATACGCATATACAAATTTTGAGAATGATAATTAAAAGTATTTCTAAACTATCAATGAATACGTATGTGTTTGTAATAATTACGTATATCAACTGTATGTACTCAACCATATATGTAACATCTGACTAGTGAGATTTCTAAGAAACAAACATTGAACTGAGTCAACTTTAATCTGGAATTTAAGATTTAATACTAAACTTATGTTGGATGCTTGCTTGATGCGTAATTGTTGAATCATTAGTATTTTCATATATTGCTAAAAAAATACTTGCTTGGGTGGAATGCGATATGTGGTGTCAGTGGCAATAATGCAATTAAAGGTAAGTGCACACCTCATTTGAAACGTAAGCAGCTGCGACTTTCCTTGAACTTTTAATTTTCAATTATGATTTATGCATTTAATTAGGTACATTATTAAAATGAATACATATCTCTCGCGATTGCTTCGTATTTTGTTGCTCGCTTTGTAAACAAATAAAAACCTCAGTGACGTCGTTAGTTTTTCCTACATAATAATATTGTTAGGTGTACCTTAACTATTGTTAATATGTGATTGTTGGGAGCTGGGCCGAAACTCAGTGTCTATATTGTCTAGTACAAAAAATATATTGAACTACCAATGCATCATTCTCAGAATTGGAAACATGAACAAAAAATTCACTTAGACCTTGATTTCACTAGCGACTTTAACAATTGTTAACTCTAACAACAGTTAGCTAATCACTCATTTTTACGTGAAATGTGAACTACCAATTGCTAAAATCTTAACAATGATTAAGTTTTATCAATTGTTAAAATCGATAATTAGCGTTAACAATTGATAACTTAACCTGTGAAATCGCACTAACAATTGTTAAACTTTAAAATTTGAAATTTCCCGGGATCTATAACTAACAATTGTTAATTTATGCAGTGAAATCACGTTAACAATTGTTAAACTTCAACATTTTGAATTTTAGCGGGCACTATAGCTAACAATTGTCAATGTATGTAATGAAATCGCACTAACCATTGATAGTTTAACAATTGGTAACTACTCGTGAAATCGCAAAGTTAACCATTGATAACTTAGCAATTGTTAACTAACAGTTGTTAAATTCGCTAGTGAAATCAAGGTCTTATACAGCGATAGACAAGCCATTTACCTACCACACGTATGGCGTTAGAAATTTTATTGAACTGACAACTGGAGATTTAAATTATTCATAAATCATAGTGTACCTACATTTTTATTGAGTTCTTGTGAATCACACTACAAAATTTAATTTAATTTAAATCAATGCTGATTATGAAGTGGGTATCAAGTTTCATTTTCACTTCTGCTTAATATTGTTTAGTACAGATTTCAAAAAGAAAAAAAGAAACATATTCAACTCTTAACTCTCCACTTAATACTTTAAAAGCTTAAAAATTGGCATATTAAAAGTGTTCTTATATCGTTAACTAGACGTCATAATTATAATAGGACGACGTAAGTTTGAGTTAAGTATGTAGTGTGTTAACAAATTACCGCATGAAAATCCTTACACTGTAAAATTCTCCAAAATTTTGAATTTATTTTTAACTTCGTCACAGATAATTCGAGACTGCATAGTAAACTACAAAAACAAACGCGCTGTTTCAATTTGTTTTTACTACCGAATTGTAAATTTGTAAAGTATAGTCAAATCTAGAATAAAGGCACACAATGAACGCAGTGGTAGTATTAATATATTTCGACGCTGTCTACGATACAGATTCATCTGACAGACACGGAATTTGCACTATTGGCTACTGAATATGTAGTGCAATATACACTTGACTAGTTTATTGAGTCGACATAGACAGAATTAGAATTACTTACGGCTTGAATTCAATCTCATGCTCATCCGCCGCATCGCAAAATACTAAATTACAACTACAATGAGATTCACAATATATGAAATGATTTTGTATTCACAACACGTCCACGTGTTGCTCTAGATTTGGGTAACATATCTGACGATGAGATTTCTTGAATAACTTGCATATTGCAGATTGCGGTGCGTTGAGTATTGAGCCAGTTAATACCTACTTACCTACCTAGGTTGGTTATAGACATAGGGGGACATATTAATCCAATTCCAATTCTAGCCCAATCGCCTTTCCGTTATGCATGTAGTAAGTATTAGTATTTGCCTACCTACCTAGGTACATACATGCAATATTCGATTTATTTTTTTGTACTTTTTATATTTGTTGTTTTTGTTGTTGTTGCACTTTGGACTGCTCCCACACTCCATTTTGTATTGTATTGATTTTTGTTACACATAAATAATTGTGTATCAGATATGTTTCTTGTGCATCCACCCTGTAGTTATTGCTATTGTTATTGCTGCTGCTACCCCAATACAGACATTCAAGTTCACATTCCCCGATGAATTAAAATCTAGGTTGAAACGAATTAATTATATTACACTCTATACGCTATGCTGTAGTGTTATAATTAAACTTGAATTACTCGTAATAAAACTTGTTTCTTTTAACGCGGTGATTTTCCTAGAAAGAAACACCTACAATAAATAGGTACTTTTATGATTTTAATTTTCCTTACTGCTACTAGTACGGGTACAACAGTAATTTTTTCAATGTTGAACTTAATTTTCTCATCGTTAGTAATGCGGCATACAACTATAATGCCCTAACCAATAATAATAATTAATAAATAATATCTTAAAATATCACAGCAGTTTTGGCTTTATTCACTTGTTATTTTTTCAATTAATTGGATCAAAGTTATACAATTTTATCATTCAGTGAATAAGCATAGCCTATGTACATGCCTATATAGTCAAGTAAAATTGATTTGGTTCCAACTGCTTTTAATTAAATTGTTGAAACCCGTTTATTTTGTTAGTTGCCGCCGCCAGGAAAAATTCAAGGTTTTTTATTTTATTTATTTCTAATGTAAAAATTCCGTCTAATTGAAAAATATGAGACTGCTATATACATATACTAAATTACAAATTATTATCATTACAAAATCAAGACTGAGCTGAATTCGAATTAAAATCGTTCTCTGATTGAGACGATGGTCAATTGCCAGCTGGTTAATAACTTTTAATCCGCACCTAGGTAGACCAAGTCCAAGTATGGCTTGAGGAAAAAAAATTAATACAGGATTAAAATTTAATACCGACTACGACGTTTCAATTATTTGCAGAAGTATACAGAAAACCTCTTTCAACAACCCTATAGGGTTAAGGGCGTAAGAAAAAATAAAAATTGTGATGGCTAGACATTTTAAATTGTTAACGAAAGCGAAGTTAAAAGTTAATACCTCCATGGCATGGCATGACACACGGCTATGGCTACGATTACGATTTAAAAAGACGGCTATGATCTGCTGCACGAATATAATACAGAGGTACAGATATTACTAATATGCAAACGAACCTATGCAGACTACAGAAGTTATGAACTATAAAGTTCTGATCGGTGGTTTGGGTTAAAGGTAAGCTATAAATTTACGTGTAATTGTACAACAATTATTTAATACTTTCACTGACGATGAGACTGCGGGATCAGTAGCCTCCTTTTTGGTTTTGGTTTGGTGTAAATTATGGATACTTAGTGAGATCGGGGTTTTAACCAAAACTTAAAAGATGATTTTTATGTGAGCTGTAACTCAGACTCAGAACAGAACCACTGCTGAATAAAAATGCTACCGAAAAAAAAAGAACTCGTGTAGATTTTTTCCTCCTTTTATGCAAAAATAAGGCATGCAGACAATCAGGGATTATTCAACAGTCAACAGGTGCATCTTATTTTTTTTTGAGGGACAGTTCTTATAGTTGAGATGCTGACTTCGAGGAAATAGCAATTACTAAAATATATCGTGCAAAAAAAGTGAAATGAATGAATTTTGACGCATTAATTTACATAAATCCAGTGTTTCTCAGACATACTGACCATAGTCATCGGCTCCAAGCCATTAAATATATAGAGGTACATACAAAGTAAACGAGACTGTAAGTTACATCTAAAATAGGTACCTACGTTCACATAGTTTCAATGTCAGATGTCAAACTAAATTTTGAAAAATGCACTCAATTTATTTCAATACATGGTTAAGGCATCCTATATTTGTGATGCTCTTATCACGAAATATAATTACCCGTGATTTTTAATCATTTTTGAAGCAGTAAAGAGGGAAAGTCTAAGTCGACCGTATTGCATTTGTAATAATGAAGCCAACCTACTTAATCACAATGCAAAAGTTAAACTTTGGTTTGGAGTTGCATTGCTTATGAATGACAGACTAGATTTGTGATTTTAGCACAAAATTACAATTACAATAAAGGTTACATTCGGCAAATATTATAATTACATATCTGGATTTCAAATAAAAATTTAAACATTTGAATATATACGAATATATCAAATTTCTAAATAAATTGTTCTCAAATTTCACATTTCGTGCTTTTTATTTTTGCATAATAACTATGCATTGTATTGTGTAGTTATTAATTTAATCGCTGTGAGTCTGTACCTATCACATTTTTACAATACATAATAATGAATTTAATAACTCCTGATGTCAGTGATGGCGTGGGCAGTGTGTGCACGATTAACAATTCCAATTAATTTGAAACTTCAATTTAATATTCTTTGAAGCCTGAAAATTTGAATCCCCGATGCTTAACCGCATTACACAACATGCACATAATATCAGTAATTCAAGTTCGAGTTTTAAGAGAATTGGGATTTTTGAATTGAATATTGAGATGTTCGATGACATCGATGAAATGATGAAGAAAATAAATTACAGGCGTACGTCATACTGGTCATACCTGTCCAAAAATTATTAGGCATCGTGCATGTAACCCATTAATGTTGTACCAAAATATTGCAGGATGCCCCCTACCACTACCACACTACCACCTGAAAATGTAATTGCATGTCTCTCTAAACATTTTGCCAAAAGTTGTATAGCTTTAGGTAAACTACGTTTTCAACTTATGGAATATCGAAAATTATTAAAATTTAGCAGAATTCTATGTAGTGTGTCAAATGTAGAACAGAGATATTACTTACATGAAGATAAATTGCAATTTTCGCACCAATAACACTGTTTGCATGCATTCGTTGGTAATTTTGATTCAGTTTGCCAATTACTTGCAAATTATAAATTATCATAGTAGTGGATAATACTACTGCTTAAGTTATGCTGGTACTGGTACTGGTGTTGGTGGTTTGATTAGCTGGTCAGGACTTTATTGCATTAATCCATGCATCGCATCGTCGCAAAATTTGTACTGTAAATCAAATAAAAATTTAGACTGGTATTATTTGTATGTTCGTTTTCATAATTATCGGTTGCTGCTACACTGTTTTTTTTATTTACAGGTTTGCTTGGATTAAAGTCCCCCTGGTGAAGCCGAGCCGTGACATGACAGGTTGCAGCTTTGATTGAATCCGTCAAGCTCCGGGACTTGGGACGCGACGTAATCTTCGCTGCTGGTCGTCTTTAAGTTTTCGTTGTCGCGGCGCCCTCATTAAAATCAAAGGTGCCTGTAATCTGAACTTGTACTTATCTTTAATCAGACAAGTTTTTGAGTCTTGCACTTTTCGATATTTTTCTTTTGCATGCAAATTTTACCCATACGTATCACGATACGAATTACGATCATGATCACACATATTGTGTCTGACTGAAGTGTAGTGTATACCTAGCACTTTACTACAGATAGTTGATAGTCACTATTATTATTTTTTTCCCGCTGATTCTGGTTATTTACTGTATGTATAGTACGTTCTTCTACGTAGGTGCATACGTGCATGATATCATTTAGGAGTAGGATGCAGTATCAGATCATCAGCGAATTATCTTTAATAAAGTTGTTACAAAAAAAATCCTATATGTTAAATGTGAACAAGGTCAGGGATGTCAATTTCAATTGCCAATTAAGTCAAGCCAAAAACTGGTGGCCTAGGCCTAGGCCATATTATAGTCAAACTGGCAGAAGACTGCACGACTAACTAGTAAGTCATGTAAGTAAGTAATCTAGTGACTCAACATTTAAATATAAAAGCTAATGGTTTGTTGTCAGTTGATATTATGCGAATTTGCGAATGACTGACATACTTCATACTTGGTCATGGTGTGTTAATTATTATTGTGAATATACGATTAATGTTGGATGTTCAAGAATGTAGGACAGTGCGAGACAGTGAGTTGCTGTTGCTACAGTTTTCATTCATTTTGTCAGGCTCAACTTTATAAAAGGTAAAAGAATCGCTGCCAAGCCGGTCCTACGGTCGTACATTAACATTGAATGTTGAACATAATAAAATGTTTTATACTAGGGGTTATACACACACATTTAGGCAGTACCTACTTTAGAAACCGCAGTTTTTTAATTCAAATCACTTCAGGTTTCGACTTCGAATTAATTGTGTAATAGTAAACATATTTGGGTAAGTTTGTAGTTTGGTTTTCATAGATACATTTTATGTAATATTAAGTTGTCATTGCTTCGATTTAAATTTTGAATAACTTGGGTTTACAGTACATGCCAGTATTCGAATGCCAAGCCAGGTAATAAATTCTGTCGCATCATTTCCGTTTCCGATGGGGATTCAAGTTTTGATTTCTGGTTTCAAGAGAAAATTGAAGCATATAGTTTCGTGACTGACCAACAAACTGCAGAATAGTACTAAATTGATAAAATAAATGCGTCGAATTTGAAATTCGAATTAACTTAACATTTTTGAAATCACTAACGAGCAACTATTGATCTATGAACGTTATGTATTTTATGTAAAATTCGTAGATTTTAGTTCTAATTGTAAGTACTGTTCTATACTGTCAACAATCTACAATACTTGCTTCTGATTTTCATTGATTTACGGGAATGAAATTGAACTCTTATCAGATCAACTATTAGCAAACACTATACTACCGATAGGTACTATGTATTAGTTGATAGTCCTGTAAAGTGTAGCAAAATATTAACTATTATTGAGCCATAAGTTCACACTTAACTTCTATTTTGATACAATACATAATATGCTTATCTAAAGCAGAAGACATTAGCATGCGTGGTGTTATTTGTATTTCATAATACATAGTGTTATAGATATATATAGACATAATACTTGTACTTATTTATAGGCAGAGCTTTACGGTTTTGATTTTTATAAAAATATGACTATGAACTAAAAATTCAAGGCCGTGCCGTAGCCTTAACTGTTATTAGTCTAGTTTTTGATATTTTTATTACTAGAATGGTGTATAAGTAATTCAGTCAAAAGTCAGTCCGTTGATCTTGCTCCAGATTTAACTATAATAAAGATCCTTGGAAAACCACATGGGTAATAATGGTCATGGATCTCATGACATGGGTGCAGAAAGCAGAAGCAGACTGCGGCTTTGGTTTATTTTTTTGTTGTGTTGATTTTTTCATCTTCCTTAATCGTCTTCTTGCTCTTGATTGAATGGAGGAAAAGAGGATGTGAAACTAATGTGTAACTTTATTACTCGGTTCTCCGAGTAATGTATCCACGCAAAACTTTTTTCGTTCGTTGTCGTACTTGTAATGCCTCACTTTCCCTCACCGCTCATAAAGCCTCACTATCCTTCACCGCTCACAAGCCTCACTATTATCCCTCCCCGCTCACAAGCTTCACTGTCGTTCACCGTAAGCAAGCCTCACTACTTGCGTACAGAATGTCTTCGTCTTCCGTTTTAGTAATATTCTGCTTGCCGAGTGTAACAGGAGATAGTACTAGAGAAAGAGCTTCTCTTTCCTGCAGACGTGTAGTACTGGTACTCGTTGGCTACGGTTGTCGTGGCTCAGCGGTCACCGAAAAGATTGAGAAGCTTTTTGCACTCTACTGTACCCTGTCACAATGCTGAAAAATATGAATAACCTTTGGCATGGTCCATAAATGATGTCATCGATGACATGCCTTTTTCTAATAGACCCACCCACCCTAACAATAGAATGACAACTTTTTTAACATGGGCTTAAATGGAGAGGTTTTTAGGACCCACCCACCTAGTGGATGATATCATTTATGGACCATGCCTTTACACTTTCACGCCTATTCGTGTTAAAAATAATTACAAGGAGGAAAAACAGATTTTTACAGAACGTTATTGTTGCCAATACAGCCAGCCGCCATACATCCTATTAGTAGTATACTCATGAACTATAATGATTTATGAAATTGATGCAAAAGATTGTAAAATCCAAAATAATGTCAGCTTCGGAAATTCGGAACTGCTCTGAATAAGACTGCAAATTAAGTGAATAAGTAAATTGAAAATGGCAAAATGGTAGTCAGTCCGTCAGTCGCCTTAGGAAATTCAAATCAGCCCGCCCGAAAGTAGTAACAATAGGATGTCTATGCCTTTACCGCACCATCCATGTGAGAAGGCTAGTTGAGGCTGAGTGGGCTGAGGGAGCAGGGACAAGGAGGACGAAGGCAGGGACAAAGGCTGAGTATTAGCATAGAAAGGAAATTGAACAGCAGTAAGAGATCGTCCATAAATGATGTCATCAGTGGCTCTAATTGGGTATTGACGACATGCCATGGCCATCGCATGCTAAAGATAGCCGCTTAAGTAAGGTTAAATGATTGGGATGGGTAGCTCCTAAGGGAGTAATAATTCCAGTGACATCATTTTTGGACCACCCCTAAGAAGTTGTGAAGCGTCCAGCTATGTATGTACTTTGTGCATTGGTTTTGAGTTGATCAATTGGTAAATCAGAATCAAAAATCAATTTCCGCTTAAATATAGTCGCCAGCTTACTAAATGGAAAGTGTGCATGCATTCATGCATAGGAAAAAAATAAGATCATAGAGTAGTGGTGGCTTCATCGAAACAGTCTTGCTTATTATAATAGATTCCTTTGCTGAAATGCAATAAGTTTTAATTCCCAAGTATTTAGTTCTAATTACCCAGGATTTAGATTTAAAAACCGTTCATGTATTCAAATCTAATTGCCCAGCAATTACAATTGGTGATTGTTCACTGCCTTATTGGGATTGAGTTTCGTACTCACGAGGATGAGGATTACAGTTTTGTACTCACGAGGATGAGGATTACAGTTTTGTACTCACGAGGATGAGGATTAAAGTTTTGTACTCACGAGGATAGGAGTATCGTACTCACGAGGATAGGAGTATCGTACTCACGAGGATAGGAGTTTCGTGTTCACGAGGATTGGGGTCAAACCTATTAGCTTAACTGGGAAACGCATAAATAACCAAACCCGGGAAAACCCGGAAAAGACTCGATTCTCCTCGAGTTACGTAATTACGTCCTTTAAACAAACTTTGTTGTGCTTTTAAAACCCCCAAATAATCTCCAACCACTTTGTTTTTACTCTATAAAGTATAAAAAATAAAAATTAACTACACTGTTTCTTTTGTTCTTGTAAAACCCATAAATAACCATCACCCACCTCATACTGTTTGTTTTCCGTAACTGCAACATTACAATACATGTTCACATCAAAGCTATTTTTTTTAGTTCATTCAAATTGAAAGATAAACTTCTCGTACCGAGTCGCTGATTGTTAGGCAATTAACTAGTTTGAGAAAGCGACTCGGTTACGAGAAGTTTACCTTTCAATTTGAATGAACTAAAAAAAATAGCTTTGATGTGAACATGTATTGTAATGTTGCAGTTACGGAAAACAAACAGTATGAGGTGGGTGATGGTTATTTATGGGTTTTACAAGAACAAAAGAAACAGTGTAGTTAATTTTTATTTTTTATACTTTATAGAGTAAAAACAAAGTGGTTGGAGATTATTTGGGGGTTTTAAAAGCACAACAAAGTTTGTTTAAAGGACGTAATTACGTAACTCGAGGAGAATCGAGTCTTTTCCGGGTTTTCCCGGGTTTGGTTATTTTGTTGTGTTGCCCTGGCGTCTCTACTCGTCAGTGATCGAATCAATGAGATGGGAATATGCGTTTCTGTAAAAGACGAGAACATGAAGTGGGAGAGGGAGATGGCAAGAGATTACAATCAAGATGTATGTGCAATAAATGTAGATTCAAAACACAAGAAGAACCAGAAGTCAGCCAGTCTAAAACCTACAGCTGATGACGATTATTTACGACTACTGGTACTTGCTATGATAATTTCGATGTGGTAATCAACGCCCGACCCATCAAAGTAACTGTTTCTGTGCACTCAGAATTAAAATATTATTATTACATGACAACACCCAGAAATATTCTAGAGTTTGAACTGATGATGATTATAAAGTGCGGATGTAGAATAATACAACAAAGAGGAATCTCAAGCCACTGTTTCTGTTCGTCTTTAATCATCCCACACTGGATGTTCGAAGCCTGGAGCATCTCTGCATCTATAATTCAAAATTCAAATTAATACAAAAAATATATGAACCATTCACCATTCAATCTCACTCATGTCTGACTATAACTGAATTCCTAATTCTGTGAAACAATCCTTCCCTATATTGCCTTTATATTACAATTAAATTAGAAATGTAAATTGTGATATCGTCTGTAAAGAACCAAATTGGCCCATATCCATTTCTAGCCAAAAACAATATCCACTGTCTACAAAAATAATGAAATATATTTTTAAATACATGCAAATGAAACATTTTGCACTTTTCAAAAGCATGCAAATAAAATCTTTTGCACTTTTCAAAAACATGAAAATAGAACATTTTTAGCTTCTCAAAAACTCGTAAATTAACATTTTACGCATCTTCCTCATTTCGTGTTTTTTATAACATAGCTTATTTTGATTCTAGCTTAAATTGGAAATGGGTCATTTTGGTTCTTCACAGACGATATGCGTATACTTCTATTCTAAATCCATCGCGCACCGAAACTATATACCTACTTGTTAAATTTTTTGTAATGTTTCAGTTTATCAACTAATATCAACATCATATAAGTAGCTCGTTAGTAGGCATTGTATTATTTGGCGGATATTGATCCGATTCGAAATGAAATTCGAACATTGCAAATTGTAACAATGATGCATACGGCTAAGCAGAGCTTACCTTGCAATATTCATAGTATTAAATAACTGACAGGTATCGACTGTTATTGCATAATAGCGCTCATTGTAGCGTTCATTGTAATTAAATGTTAGATATTTCTAATTTCAATCAAACGTTATTGTTATTTCTTAAAAGACGATTAGGAAATTTCATTATGTCCTGTGATTAAAAAAAAGATGTACCTACTAACTATTAATATTATAGTTGCTAGTCTGACTTCCTACACCTTATGTTTGTGACCTTTATGGAATGATTACGATTATGATTATGATAAATGTAAATTTAAAATAGAAAATATAATCTTGACGTGAAAAAGTTAAACCTTATCGTTTATCTTCTTAATACTTGTAGCATTAACCTTTTTTGTCTCGTGTGACCGATAACGTTAACTGCATTTATTGTAGGTGTTCGATGTCGTATGCTATAATATGCTACATGTTAATGGTTTTTTTTTTGGTAAAGTTTTTGATGTGTGTACTACACATTGAACTCGATGCGTGGTTGGTGCAGAGAGTGGAAGACGAAATTGAATTGATGAGTGTTCATAAATCAAAATATAGAGATCGACTTTTATGCCACACAGCAAGTGTCTTGCCATGCCATGGAAGTTGAATGTTTAAACTGAAACTGAAGGAGTTATTGGAATTTGGAGTGCATATGTTAGTGATTGCACTATTACTGTTCAGTTCGACGTTTCTGTTTGGAGTTTGGACCAACACCAACACCAACACCAATACCACCAAAACTTTAGATGAGACTGACTTTCGATTCTTCTTTCGAAGACACCGTAAGATTATAACTTGAGCATTGACGATTACGATTACGTTTACGATTATGATTAGAGGAGAATACAATTACGAATACGGAAGACTAAAACTTTGTCTACACACACTTGCTTTGGGTCAATGGCTTTAAATTGACTCTTGTCTTTAGTTCCTGTTGAGCCTTGTATTATTGAACTGACTGACTAGTGAGTATTAAGCGTGCATTGCATTATTGCGGTGTATTGATTGGGATTGTTGGGAGTTCAAGACTTCAATCAGTTCTCCTCTCCCATTATATTCTGCTCTCGTATCAACAACACATAGCGATTGTCATGATTTCCTTGTATGTACAAACATTCTGTCCGTAGGCCGTATAATCTTAATGTTGAAGTTAATATTTACTGAAGGATTGTGTACTCTGTTGCTGTTCTGTGTTGTTATCTTCTCAATAATTTTCGTGATGAGATTTCTTATTCAGTGGCAGTTCCTATTTTGGAAGTCGAATCTCTGATCACTATTATGATTTCTTTGGGCATTTTAAATTGCAAATGCAAATGAGGTAAGTATGCAGAAAAAACGCTCATGGCAAGATATGAGATAATTAAAATTTTAAAAATATGTTGTTTTAAATGTAAGTTTAAAGTAAGTATTGTATGTTGTACTGCATACAAAAATTAAAGTTGTGTATGATTTCTAAACTGTTCAAAACCATGCGTATTTAAACCTTTTGCACTTTTAAAAAGCATGGACCTAAAAGTTTCACTTTGAATTCCTTAACAGCATCCATCTACACAATAAGAAAAAATTAAAATCTGACATAGGTATAGTCTACGTGTGGATTATATCATACTTCATAGGGTTATATATAATATTAATGTCAGTGCGTTTGTATTAGTGTATTAATACATCAGGTGGTAACCGAAAACCAAAGCAAACACGCAGTGTGTGTGTGTAGGACTTTACAATTTCATTAAAGTTTAAAACTAAAAGACAAAGTCAATATTACGATGGATTTAGATGAATTTAATAAAAGTGAATGGGAGGAGTTGTTACTAAAAATAGATTCGTATCCATCAGGTCTTTACAAGATTTAAAGCTACCCTTCCGCTTTACTTCAATTCTCCACCTTTCAAAATTAAACTTAAAACGATAAGGAGTGCTATTTCTGTTCCTGGGGTTAAATAAGAAATTTCGATGTGTAAGTATGTAGGTAGGTAAATATACAATCATATAAATATCTTCATTAAATCTTTACAAAGGCAAAATGACTGTCACGTTTTCAATTTTCAACGAATTGGCATTGAAGAAACAGCAACAATGCTTAAAAGTAATTTTTTAAATACGCAAAATCGACTATCTACATTTTCGAGCACTATGATTATGGGAATTATTTGCACTACTTACAAGGATATTTTACGAATAATTAAAACAACTAATTGCAAGTCAACAACTTTTTAATTCTCATTACATACCAGTAACCATTTTGAAAATTCAGGTACCAAATAATGAAGGACTTCGAGCCCACCAGAAACGAAATTTTATGGGACTTTTTTTATTGAACTCTTATCGTTTATCTTCATGAAAAATAAGTAGCAAAAAATTTCTTCAACATTTCATTACCTTAATGCTTTTCTATGGGCTTTTCAAAAAAAAAGTCGACGTTTTTAAAAAAAATTCGAAAAAGTTTATAATTATAGAGAGCCCTTTCCCTTGTTCAAACATTTAGAGTATGATTTGATTTAATGCATAAATTGTTTCACAGTTTCAGTGAGTTCCCGGCAATTTGAAGTTTCAGGTTTGGCGGGAAATTCAAATTTGTCAATTTTCAAAAATCCAGACATAAATTTAAAAAGCCCTGTTAGACTGTTAGTTACTCTCACCCCATCAGATCAACTGAAATCAAATGCCGGAATTGATTTAAAAAGAATTGAATAGTTAAAGATGCCTACATTCCTACATACAACAGTTTGCATTTTGCAGTAAGCACAGGTTATACACAACCCAAATAATGCAGAGCAGAATTCTGACTAAGATTATTCACCGGGTAAATAACCCAATTGTAAGTAGCTTTTTTCAAATGCTAGTAGGTAGATACTTTAAAAAGCAAACAGGACCAGGTATGGAAGATGGAACCGCAGTAAATGTATTGTTATGGCTATAAATAGGAGTTATTACACAGTAATTAAATGCAAGAATGCAATACCTGTGGTCTGTAGCACGCTAAATGGCTAAATTAAATTCAGTACATATTCTGTATCTCTTTGTTTACACAAGTCTTCCTCACAATTTCCCTTTTGCATTCTCAGCCATTAAGTTTCTGCATGGCTTCCAAATTTCTCAATGCATGACGAGGAATATGACTTCTACGAATCAATTTAATATAGCTAGTCTTTATTACATTTGAACTGCCTTATTGCTTGCTCAGTCAGGAATGCATTTTGTTATTCGTTTTGTACACTGATATCCATCGTTCAAATTTAAACTTCTATAAATACTTAAATGAAGCTTCTACAAATGTATCCGTGTGTACTTTAGCATTGATGTGACGGGTTTCATTTACAGTTTTGATGCTAGATCTTCATGTATCATAAAAATTAGCTTCTATTTAGGCGTACAGTTATAAAGTACATAGTACATATACTATCCTCATACAGGGGATGGGTTCCGGTACCAGTATTCGTATCTACTAAATTGATTATTATAAAAAACAAATGTTGACATATATATGAAGCAGATTCAGAGTCAGAATCAGAATTCCGATTCAGTCTCATGTATCCGAATTAATACAGATAACGTTTTCGGGTTCGATAGTTTGTGTATGTTAGACACTGACCGTCACCGTGGGACGTTCACTAATTTCATTAATATCTCCAATCTTCTGCATCACCTTTTCCGTCCGTCCGGAAATTTTAGGGTTCCTGTTCGTCGTTCTTGGGCTGAAGAATCGTCTGAATACTAAATGCTGAATGTAATTTGTATTGATTATTTATGCTACGCTAGAGTCATTGAATTTATCCGAAGCTTGTTATTATGGCACCGGTATCAACTAACCAAATAAGGTCAGCGTCCAACAAAACATGTACATTGAGTGGATATTCCATTCTAGTTCAAAGATGCAATTCTAATAAAAATTAGTTACAATAGTAAGGCTAAGGATTCATAGCTGTTCAATTTCAATGCCTTGACTTTAATACTATTTATAAAAAAAATGTACAGCATTAAATAATAGTGTATGTATATTTAGACTGGGATACGGTAGGTAGTACATTGTAGATATGTAGGTGTAGTAGATCTTATAATGATCCGATTTTCGAAGTATTTGTACTGTTATATGGTATGTTATGCTAATGGCCATGAAGTCATTGTGCAGTTATAATAATATAACTATATGGTGACAAATAATTATGAAAATATTATTATGAACTTTTGACAAGGGTAGCAGCTTAAATTGTATAACAAGGCAAATTCGGTTTCGGTTGCGGTAGACGGTAGACGTGTGGTGGGTTAGGTCGTGATTTTGCAAATCGCTAACGAGCTAGCTGGGAGGACAAGGCAGGAGCTCCTATTATTGATTAGCATCTAGGAAAATTTACCGGTACCGGTGCCGGTGCCGGTTATTGGTATCGGTTTTGTTAGGTAATTATAAAGTACTACCTAGGTACTTACTTTACTTACGTATATAGATTATGGTACGTGTCGCGGGTTGCGGTGTCGGGCGTTATAGTGGAGACCTCGCAGAGTGTCCTGTGTTGTAGTTTTGACTGCGTATAATTAGGAGCAGGGCCAGAATGTTTCAACATTCTGTTTAGTACAAACAATGCATGCTTAATTACATAACATTTTCCTATGAACTTTTAAACGGTTCGCGTTGGTAATCTAAATTAAATCAAAAATACTATATACCGCTACCGCTTTACTTGATTTTAAAAAAAACATTTAGAATGTAGAAGTTACATAGAATATGTATATTACTTGCGATTAAATATACCTTACGTATGCGTATTTACGTCGTCTTTGAAGAATCAAAATGACCCATCTCTAAGCTAGAATTAATTAGTTAAAATTAAAATAAATGTCAAAAGTATGTTTTTGAAAGGTGTAAAACGTTCTGTATTTACAAGTTTTTCAAAGTGCAAAATGTTCTATTTACAAGTTTTTGAAAGTGCAAAGTGTTCTATTTACACGTTTTTTAAAAGCGGGAAAATATTTTATTTATACTTTTTGAAAAGCGCAAATGTTTTATTTAGATGCTTTTGAAAAGTGCAATACATATATTTTTTTTAGATTTTTTTAATGTGCAAAATGTTCTATTTACGGATATATTTTTTAAAAAGCGCAAAATATTTTATTTAGTTGATTTTGAAAAGTGCAAAATGTTCTTCTTAGATGATTTTTAAAATTCTAAAGTGTTCCATTTACATGCTTTCATGATCCTGGTATTTTAATATATGTATTTGTGTAGATAGTGCAATTTGTTTTTAACTAAAACTGAATATGGATAAATTTTATTCTTCTCCGACTATACGCATTATAACTGGTAATCTCAACGATCTGCAGACATATTTAAATGCGGCCCAGTTGATGATGACTTGTGGTTATTGTTAGATTATTATTGTAACTGCAATTTCCTGTGATTTATTGTCCACGCCATAGGTTTATAAGTCATATTATGTCCTGGGTTCTTCGAACATCATACGGTATTTTGAATACACTTGACTGTAGCAATGATAATGCACATACATTGTAAATTCTCCCGCCTCCTCGTCATCACGCACAGTTAAATAGATCAGTATCGGCATCGGAAATCTGGATGTCATTAAAATGGTTAATGGTTGAGTTTGCTGGATGCTATTTATACAATAAAATAATCAGATAGAATCTTACATGTAATAAGTATTAGTTCTGAAACGTGAGTTTGTCCTATGGCCGGCCATATGGCAGTGATCTAAACTCGTTCTCAGCCGATGCCGATTAACCCTGCCCTATGTTGGTGTTGCAAGTGGTCAAGTCAATGCGGATACCGAAATGAATATGCGTATCAATTATTATATTATTATTATGTATGTATTAAAATAACGCAAAAACTGCTGACAGTGCTGTCACTACTGGGGGTCAGTCAGATGAACGATTTATATAACGGGACTGAGAGACTGAGACTGGGACTGGTGCATCCCAGGTTTGGATTAAAACTATACGGTCCACGGTCACGGTGCAGGTAGAACAATAGTATTTATTTATTAAAGGTGGGTTTCATCTCTCTGGACTACTTGCTAGTGGGAAGTTCAACTAATGCTAAGTGTTGAATGCACATAATATAAATAAATTATTCAAATACACCCTCTCAATTTAACATACTGATTTTGTGATAATTTGATATTACTCTATAGGCTGTTACATACATAAACTACATACATACATAAAATGCAATTGCAAAGGGCATGACCCTGAATCTGAATTTAAACCACGTTGAAATGGCATATTTATTTTAATTTTTAAAGTTTAAATTGAATACTTTGGTAATACAGGCATTTATCGTTCTCCAAACTTTTTTTCTGCAGGAAAGAGTTTATTCATTATTGACGATTGATGATTCAAATTTTTTAGTTTCAGGTTTCGGAATCAGTACCGAAATCGTTACGAAAAATTAGTTTAATTTTTAAAATTGTGCACTACCAAATGCATTTTAAATAATAGTAATAAAATTTTGTTTCATGCCGTTTCATTCGACATCAGCCCGTAAGCATAGCATTAGATCACGATTTAAGCTGTTTTCAATTTATCTGAGAAAAAACAGTCGATCGCTCCGTCGACTATGATTCAGGTACTTCTGCTGGAGATTATAATAATTGGGAATAACACCACGCGTATTAGCGCATTTGTAAAAAGTAGTTTAAATAGAAGAAATAGCTTAAATTCAAAATAGCAAGTAATCTAACAATAAGCAATATCTTGAAAGAAACGCCATGGCCTCGTGCTCCTTGTCAATCGAAACCGAACAGGATTCGCTTGATTGATTTCATGCTTTTTCATAATACTTATTTGTAAGGTAAGAAATAATCATTCAAGGAAACGCAGAATATTGTAAGGGAAAGATGAGTATAAATTCGGCGAATAAAAAAATGATACATCATAATTATATATGTATAGGAGTGTAGGATCACAGGCCACAAGTACCTAAAGTAGGTTTAACTCTCAAGACTTTGTAATAATGCACGGTGTATAATAATACGTGCAGTCCTCTAATTTCGTTTCAATCTCTACACACCTCTCTATTGTGATTATTATTGTAAATCGTGAATCAGTCTCAGCCATGCATTCTTGTGATTTAATTACAGACGTAAAAAGTACAAAGAAAGGCGACGGACTGAAAGGACCTAAGAACATATAACAATATAAGACTTGAATCACATAACGTGGCACGTAATTGAATTAACAGCCTTAATTCTTTCCCTTTTAAATTAGAAATAGTTATATGTACGTCATTGATCATTGGTTCGTGTTTCACGGGCATGCTATTTATTTCGACGGAAGTTTAGTAAAAATTATGGATATAAGTTTTGGATTCATCGGGACCTATACTTATGTATATAAGGAGTAAGGATTTCTTGATACTTTGCCTAATTTGATCATGCATGCCACTCTTATATCTGATTTAAAAAAAAAAAGAAAAAGTACGCAACAAAAATTAAAAATAGATAAAGAAGCACAGGGTAATAACAATTATTGATAATATATTTGTTTAATGGCAGCCTTAACAGTGAGATGAGGCAGTTTGAATTTCTGGCTCTGGCAGTAACGTAAGTAATGTATATTGTCAGTTTGTCAGTAAAATAGTATCAACGGGAGGGAATAAACTGAAAAATTTTTACGCATTTAATATGATTATTGTAATTTAATAATTGACTTTTTAAATAAATCACAAATTAGAATTTCCCGCCAAATTTAAAATGTAAAATTTCGACCGGTAACTCTGCGTATCTATGAACTATGGACAAGTGGTAATTATAATAAAATTACGGTCGTGATTTGAAGCCCCATGGGATCATTGTCAATAAACCTTCACCCTTGCAAAAAAATGCTGTATCAATTTCTGTCAAATCACAATATCTAAATATTTTAATTTAAGTAACTGTGATGTTAAATTGGGTCCACTTAAACTACGCTTTAATTTTTTTAGCACTCAAAAAAATTTTTAGCACCTACTTATGGAAAAATTTTATACATTTTTTAAATATTTTAATTATGCCTATAAATCATTTAAAGAACATGTTCTGATTATAATTCGTTTTGCTAAAACTATAGAATTGTAAGGAATTTTAGGAAAGCGAATGAAAATGGTTTTCAAATTCGTTAATAATCTGTAGAAAATGCAGAAAATGGAAAAGGATAAATTTTACAACGTACTCTGGGGCATCGTGTAGTATCCTAGCAGACTTTTGAATTAACCCACCTAACCCACCAGGTGGGTGATTAACCCACCTGACTTCATGAAGCGTGGTATGGTGTCCTACCATGCGCGATTCGTATTCTTACAGTAGGTACTTACAGTGCAGAAATGCATTTCAAAAAATAACCGTCAACAAAAGTTAATTCCCAAATCTCACTAGTCAGTTCTGTGTAGTAGTTTAAGTAATAACTGCTAGCGTGGTTTGTCTTACTAATGAAATTATGAGTTATTGGTGTTGGTGTTTGGATTAAAATATTAAGGCAATATTACTTGCAGTCTATAATATTAGAAACTACTTCCAAGTTAACTTATAATAGATAATTGCTAATGACTTTGTCTCATGTAACTCCATAATAAAGCGCACATTAAAATTGAAAATCATCATTAAAGTTCACGTCAGTGTGCAGTAATGCAACAGTGATTTAAAAGAAAACTAATAACCTCGTCAATTAAAAAATAATGTTAATAGTTGAGTAAAATGAAGCTGTCTTCTGATTTCATAACAGACACTAATGTGGGATTTACAGATATAGTAAGATACATAGACACAAATGACAAGGCAGTGGAACTCTTTAAAAAGTATAAACTCATTAACTATAATCGTTGTGTTAAATGTGACTGCGGAAATAAGTATTTAATAAAACATCGTAGCCCGTCTTCAAAAGTAGGGTTTGTATGGACATGCACCGCAAAATGCCACCCTATGACAAGGAGAATTAACCCCCTACGAGGATCATGGTTTGAAAGAAGTAAATTAAGCTTCTTAAAGGTACAGTGAAAATTTCATTGTAAATTCTAAATTATAACATGTTTGTTTGTTACTGTGTCTCTTGGCAAGTACTATTGTGGTACCAGTGTAAATAAATGCATTTACTTTCTCTCTCTATTATTACCATTATTAATTCATTACATAAAAGTAATTCATGTTAGTAACAAATTGTTTAATGTCTGAATATATCATTCGTACATTTTAGAACTTGGAACTTCTCTTACACTGGGTATTTAAACTGAATGTCAATTTCACTATGCTAAACGCCCGTGTGTCGTCTAAGACTGTAACTTCTTGGAATACACGCATTAATAAAGTAAGCGATGGTAATTGAAGTGTGAGCGTATAATTCAATCTGGCATCAATATTAACGTAATAATAAAGGCTAATTGTTTCTTTAATTATAGGTGTGTCAGAATAGCTTAAAAAAAGTGGAGCAAATCGGGGGCCCTGGGGTCCGCGTTGAGGTGGACGAAACATTTATGTTCCATAGAAAATATAATGTAGGTCGGCTTCCAAAAGATGTGTGGTTATTCGGAGGAGTAGAGAGAACTAAAGAGAGAAAGTGTTTCATCGTACAAGTGAAAAATAGAAAGAGAAATACTTTATTTAAGATCTTAAAAAAGTACGTTAAAAAGGGAACAATTTTATACACAGATGATTTTAAGTCCTACTACGGCGTCGTAGAAAAATTAGGTTTCTCAGCACATTGTATTGTAGTACATCAAGAAAATTTTGTCAATCCTGATTTCCCTGATGTCCACACAAACAGCATAGAGTCAAAATGGGACAAAATAAAAAAGTTTTGCGTACGATCAGGAGATAAGAGTAATTTTTATAGCCCAATAACATGCTTAATTACTACATATTTTATATTTTACTATATTCCTGCTGTAAATTCTAATTGAACATTTTTTTCTTACAGAAGCAGTCGATTTGTACATTTCCCGATTTTTGTACAGACAAAAACTGTTCAGATTGTATGGCGAAAGGTCTTTTGGAATGAAGCTAATTCATATCCTAAAGGACATTGAAGAAGCTTTTAGAACTTACTAACTAGTAAGATGTAGTAGAACTAGTAGGGTATTGTAGTAGTAGTTAGTAGTAGTTAGTAGTAGTAGTATTCGCGTAATACTTTTTATTATTATGAGTAGTTATTTCGTTCAAGTATGCAAATTGATAGACAAAGGTCAATAGAAAAATATTGAGAAAGTTTTGAATTTATAATTAAAGAATAGACGACAAGCAAAATAAATAATAGTTATGTGGGACCAAATATTAACAAGTTGTAAGTCTGGAGCTGGAATAGAGCAATATAATAATGTAAATCATGAGGAAATGGAGTTCACTTTCAATATCAAAATAATAAAGATAGTAACAATCCAAAAAGTAAAAACCAGGCTAATCGTAATCACGAGAATGCAGTTAAGATCTCTAGTCTACGATTATTTTGGATTCGAAATCCGTAATTGTGCTTAATTTGAGATCAGCTTCAATAAAAATTCAGTTAGTGGAATGTATAAGGTCGTATTCAAGAACAAAAAATGCGAGAACCTGGAAGGATGATGCTGATTTGAGTAATTTAAACTCTTCGTGTCTTTCACCCAAACTAGTAGATCAAAACTGATGACCTTGCCTGGACGCTATACTTTAAAGGTACAATATTCAATATTTGAAATTATGCATATGTTAGGTGTCCGATTGCTGCAGTAATACATGCAGATAGCTGCCTATATTGATGATTTAATATTGTTTCTTAATTTATGACGATGACATACACGATTGTTTTACAGAAATAAGTAACCTAACTTTGATATCAATCATATTTTTCAATTTTTTCATTTAGGTTAATTATGCCAAGCGTATTTGAGAATCTTGGTCTTCTTACAACCAATGGAATAAATTAAAAAACCTGGAAAATGAAAATACCAGTGTCTCAGCTGATACGGAGAGTACGGAAATTAAGGCAAGTTGGGAATCAAAAGCGAGACGGTGTATCTATCTCACAATGACGGATGAATCACAAGAAGGTGGCAATTCTGTGTCTTCCATTAGAAATGAAACCTGGGACAAAGGTACTTTTTTATTTTAAATTATTTCGGAGGGGAAATAGGGACGTTAGAATTGACCTCAATTGTTGTAATGGGCTCTGTTTGTTTTGAATTTAATCGACTTAATTATTTATAGTTCTTCCTTAATTTTTTAAAAAATGGTTGGATTGTTTAGTTGGCTAAATGTTCAGTTTTATTTTTCAAGGTTGGAAATAAATAATTAATTATTTATGGCCTCATGATGTTGCTTAAAGTTTTGTTCCAATGAGAGGCACAAGTGAAAATAAAAACGTCTTTTGGTTCCGGTCGCAGCAGTATCAGTATTTTTGATTTACTGGGCGGAGACATGTGTTCCAGACTGAGCGTAATTCATTCAAGACTTCTCACTACTTTAAACGAGGTTTCTTTGAATAATATTTTTGCAAAAATATTTTTTATTTGTAATGAAATAATGATATGTGTATATATATTAACATATTAATATGTATGTATTTAAAACGTATAGGCTTGTGTACTAAATCGAAATCAAAGTGACGAACAGGTTTATAGTCGGCTGGCGGCTACAACGTCGCTCTTGACACGGCGAAGGAATGCTGGCAGACCAGAAGATGATTTGATAAGGTACCATATAGTTTAAGATTTAATTGAGAGTTCATGTAAAGTTAATTTATTTGAGAGTTAACGCGAGTTTGTTGTGAAGCACTATGCTTCAGATGTTTGCTATTTTCTAGAGGGCATGGTTGACAAGAATCGAAATTATGTAAGCATCTTTTTGTGATTTTGGAGCACTGTCAGTTTTGTCACTGTTGCTATTTTTTTAGAAATTCTACAAATGTGTTTAGTTTAATACTTTTAATACATTCTGTAGGTACCCCCAGAGCTGCTTGAACTTCTTCAGTGCAGTTCTAACGAGTTGATTAGAAGAATTATGACCGGCTACTGGGATCGTAAATAATTATTCTAGCAGCACTGTGATTTCTAATTTGAAACCTCAAGAGAAAGCAAATGGAACTGGAAATGGAACAATATTCGTATCACACAAAATGGGAATCCTAGCAGGTACATGTTTATATTTTTCTCTGGGTTTTTATTACATATTGTACGAATTAAACATTTTTCTGGGAATATAATAATATGTGTCATATTTTTATTCTTAAATTATTTTAGAATGCCCAAGAGAAAGTTGCACTAAAGATCTTGGTTTTGGCTCGAGCTGTAAAGATAGTTCAAATGTCATGGAGGAAATATCAGTTGAAGCTTAAAGGTGCGTAAACAATATTTCATAAATTTTCAAAATTTCAATGCCATTGTTACTTATTGTAGCTTCAGCGATCAAATTCAAAAATTGAGTATGTAGGCACAATCATGTTGTTTAGGTTAAGTAACTTAAATTTAAAATACGTGTTTTAATTTGTTGCAGAAGAAGTCAAAATAAAAGACTTCCAAGGCAGAAGTTTGGAAGGAAGCCCACGCTGAAAAAATTGAAGCTCTCAACCCTACACTTGTGATCGGACTTTAGAATGGCTTTACGAAGTGCATAACGCAAATTTGACTGAGATTTAAAGGCATTTGTTCTTAATTATTATAATTATCCTTGTCAGACATTAGTTTTTACATTAACAGATTTAGGTACCGTTTGCTTAAGTTATTTTTAGTAACGTTTGTTTTTACTTTTTCTGTGTATTATAACGAAGTATTTGTATACGATGCCAGGATATAAAATTAGGTAAAGAAGTTCTAGCCGTATTGAGAAACAGATTAGTACACATTTTTCCGGAGTGTGTAATTTGACTAAGCATGATGTTTAAAAATTATGGTTTAAACTTGTTATATTTATTTCCTACTTTGTTTGGGTTAATAATTCAGTTCTTTTTACTTTACGATTTATTTCAAGCTTGCTGTTTAATAAAGTATATATTACATTGGATTCGTGAGATAATTTTAGATAGTACACATTTCGCGAGAATTAACTAAAAATACATTCTTTTAACCCAACATTTCATAAATCATCACTTAACCTTATGTAACTGCGCTTTCGTAACCTAAGTAAGACTGGGGGAAAATGTCCGCTGTTACTCCTCGGGGGGAGAGTGTTTTAGTAGTGTAGGTAGATAGCACACAATTCCTTTCACTTTCACTGAGTGGCCCTTGAATAAAATATGGAATTTACCTTGACCCACGGTCCGTCTTTAAAAACAATAAATAAATCAAATAAAGCAATAAAACATGCAAATAAATAGCATCTCACTCTTTCGCTTCACGCTCTGTAATGCATGCAAAAAATGTCATTTATTTCCTTAATGAAATCTTAGCTGAACTACTATCTACCATTGTTCAGCGTGGTATTTTATAATAGATTGTATGCGTGTATATAAACTTCCCTACGTAATGTAATAAACAGATATGTATAGTGGTTTTTGCATAGATTGGTAGGTAGGTACAGTTATTTCAATTATTATTAAGAATGTAATTATGTTACAGACAGAGATGCACACATGTAATCATCATAATATTATGCTGTGCGTCGGGTTTTTTTGGTCCCTAAAAAAATCATTATTTATCATTACTAAATTTCTGGATCCCCTATTTTTATTTTAACATGTAGTTGTATCGATTTTTGAACTTCGATGACAGTACTTTTGGCATTGTAGAGTTTTCAGTATTTATTCTCACACTTAACAAACACATTGGAAGAATTCAATAAATCCTGATCCAACACTTGATGTTTTTCGTTTACATTTAGTTTAGTTAAGTACAAAATTGGTATTTCTGAGTTTAAGAAATGTAGGTGTAAAATTAAAACCATTTTTTAAAATCATATATAAATTTTCCCATTAGTACAAGCAAATACATTACGGCTGGGGTATTCTGTCAAACGAGGACAGGCGTGAAAAGTACGACAAGGCGAGACAGCAGGAACAGCAACAAGAAATGAGAAAAGACAGAGAGGACTTCTTTAAAGCTAATAGATATAGGTATGAAAAACAGCATGAAGATATGATGAGAGAAGCAAGGGAAAGGTGTGAACAGCAAATGGAAGCCGAAGAAAAAGCAGCAAAATTAAAAGAATACGCCAAAAAATTGGCGGCCGAGAAGAAAGCTGAAAAGGAAAAAGCAGCTAAAGAAAGGCATGAAGCTAAGCGACTGCTAGTAGAGAAGCAAGCCGAGGAGAAAGCTCAAAAAAAAAGAGCAGAGACTGAGCTAAAGCGAATGGCTCAAGAAGAGAAAGCGCGTAAGAAAGAAGAAACAGAATTAAAGAGAAAGCAGGCAGCAGATACATTAAGGGGAAGAAAATTGAAGGCACAGCTTAAAAGAATGGAGGCTCAAGAGAAAGCCAGAAAAAAAGAAGAGGAGGCAGAGTTCAAAAGAAAGGAGGCTGAAGAGAAAGTCAGAAAGAAAAAAGAGGAGTCAGAGCTGAAAAAAAAGGAGGCTGGAGAGAAAACCAGAAAAAAAGAAGAGGAGGCAGAGCTAAAAAGAAAGGAGGCCGAAGAGAAAGCCAAAAAAAAAGAAGAGCAGGAAGAGCTAAAGAGAAAGGAAGAAGAGGAAAAAGCAATCAGAGACCACGAAGACGATGTGCTTGTTAATGTTTTGCGTAATGAGTCGGCACGGGAAAGCTGGAAAGAAATTGCAAAGGAAAGGAAGGAGGCAGAAGGTAAAAAGAAAGCGCAAGTAAAAAAACGGGAGGAAAAAGTGCATTCAAACATTTCCGAGCACCGGAAGAATGTGACTTTTGCCATGAATAAATTGAGGGAGGAAAAGTTGCTTCTTCAGATGAAAGAAGCTGCCTTCGAAAAAAAAAGAAAAGTAGAGGAGAAAGTCGCGACGAGAAAACGACCTCGAATAGTGTACAGTGACGACAGCAGTGACGACGGTCAGGGCGAGGACACCGAGGAAGAAATTCCAACTACTTCTGCAGAGGCCTCGAGTACGTCGTCACCTAAAATTGTGGAGTTGAAGGTTGGACCCAAAAGCGTTCCTGCTCCACAAGCTGCTGTGCCAATAGCAAAGAAAGCAACGAAAGTAAAGAAAGTTTGTTGCGGTGAGTCTTTTTGAAACAGTTCATATATGTATTTAACGCACACACACAAAGTTCATTGTTTAAGAAGTAATACCTATCATAGACATAGGTAATTTTAAATACTACTTGAAACATCTACTTCTCAATTTATGCAGTGCTAACTCCGTAAATTATTTTTATTCTGTAGGAAAACAGTTAAGCTACTCTGGATACGCTCATCATCAGCAAACTGTCCACATTCAGACCTATATACTGTGTGACTTGTGTCCATACAAGTCATACCGTAAAGACCTCATCATTAAGCACAAAAAAACGAATCATCAAAATGCCTAAATTACAACTTTTCATTATTTTTGTCTGCATACTATTACCATAAAGATTTACTACTCTATAAGAAAGGTAATAAATAAGGAAAATAGTTGGAAGTAGTTCGTTATTATTATCTGTTGCCATCAGTTTTATTATACTGCTGCTTAGTCATACCCAACGAAATTAAGCATATACATATATTGGAATTTGAATTGGTACCATAGCCTTCAATTAGTTTAAATATAAAAGTAATGAAAACGTGAACAAATATTTTATTCCCTACAATAATGGCTTCCGTAATTTTCTCATGAGTCGCATTTTCCAAGAAAGTTAAATCATCCTTGATAAAGTACATCCAAATTCTCATCGTATCCTAATTCTACAACTTGAGTTTGAGCAGAATTTAGCTTATTGATAATTCCTTGTATTCGGATTTGCAACGTTTTGAAGGTCGAGCCAGGGAATTCTGATAAGAGTAATTCCAATTTAGCCGATTTCAAAGAACTCTGTTTGAGAAACCATATGATGGATTGTATGAAATTGTCCATACTGATTCTATTCTGTAATAAGCTTTGCTTGAAGATTACGCTATCTTCATCTGTATTCTGGACATTATATGGGAGCTATGCTTCAATTTCTTGGTCGAAATCCGTGAGAACCTGCCATAAGTTTTTTTAAAAAATGTAAAATATATCCTTTCCATTGCCATCAGTAATATTTTCAATAGAGTCAGCCATTTTTTGAAGTGCATCACGGATTGGATTTGGTTCAATAATTTCGTCTTTTTCTAAATTTTGTGTGTGTTCTGAGGTGGATGGAGGGAAGGAATCTAAATCGTCAATTTCTTCCTTTTGCTTATCTAGTTCTTTTAAAAGAGTATCCTTTATTGAAGGTGGCACACGATATAGGTACATGAATAAGTAATTTGACAGAACCATGAGACTGGAAATTCGCCGGAATTCATCATTCCAAAACACAGTGTCCATTTCGGGACGATTGGGATCTGTTATCATTATTTCATGATTTGATGCTGATATTAAGTAACCATCATCCGTGGTAAACAATTTTTCAAATGATGGTTTAAATTCTGGATGGGCATTTATATTGGCTTTCAAGTTTGCCGAGTTTTTAAGATCAAATAAAAGAACTTCTTTTTGATTTATCGTATTGCCTTCATTAATTTCACAGTTCTCTAATAAATTTCCTTGAACTCCAAACCGTAAGAGACTGTGTGAGTTGGACGCAGCCACAAATAGTGAAATTGATGAGGCATCTCGCTTGCTTTCTCAACATCCGGCGAGACCACTAGACTCACTGCAGTTGCACGTAGGATAGAGTTTCGATAAGGAAATTGAATTCTTGTAGTCGTCATTTTCAATGTCACATAGAAAAACTCCAGACAGTGTATTCACAGCTAAGTACGGAAATATACAGTCTAGTTGGAGAACTCGACTTTGCACTTGCAGTATGACTCTAGACGGTGGCAGCCTCGAAGAATTTCGGGAACTGCAAGCGGACCGAAGACCGAAGATATGACCCACAAGTTGTCCGAAGAGCCGAAGACAAATGTGCAACCTACCGGAAGAAGAAATCTGCAAGTGAGCCGAAGACCGAAGAACCGATGCAATTCAGCCGAAGTCCGAAGAGTGCAACCTATCCGAAGACCGAAGACTCTTCGGCTGGGCTGCAATCTACCCGAAGAAGTGACATGCAAGCTGGCCGAAGCCCGACGTTCTTCTGCAACCTGCCCGAAAAACTTTGGTACAAGCTACCCGAAGACCTTCGTCTGAAACTGCAACCCACCCGAAGACAAAATTTTTATTAAATGGCTTAATTCTTTTCTGGATTAGAAAACACGTAAGTTATTTTTAAAAAATCAAAAAAATCTTTAATACAATTGCAATGCAGTAAATTTTTGAGGCTCTGCACAATGTTTTCATTATTGTTTGCATTCGTTGGTGTAGTAATGATTTTTGGGACATGTAAAATGTAAACTCTTTTCGTTGTTAATTTATTTTTTTAGTCCCTATTAGCTCAAAGTAAAAGATCTCGATCAGGTGCATTAAAATCAATGAAATGATTTATATGGTCTTCCAAGATTATAAAGTAGATAGTAAGAACACTAGTTGGTGCTACTAGAAACCCATCTATAACATTGAACCTTCCCTCAGGTCTAGGTATGAGGGTATACGGACATTTTCCTCCGGAAATTTCCCCCCCGGGAAATTTTCCTCCCAAATCATACAGAGGACATTTTCCTTCCAGTATCAAAGTCGCATCAAAAATGAGCGAGTGTTTTTTTATTTTTATTTATTATGTATAACCTACTTTAAATTCTACCCTAAGTTATAATGCCTGCAATGTATATTATTTCTTTACTATTTGCTTTTAGCAGCTTGTAATTTATTATTACAAAAATCACCAATTTCTACCCGTCCCCTAGTCCATAAAATTATAAAGTCATTATTCTGAAACTCCTCCCACCCTAAATTGTTCAGGACTGTGGCATATTTCTGAATATATCTACGAATAAACATTTTCTGTAAAGGAACACTCGCTCATTTTGGTTACGTGATTTTGATACTGGGAGGAAAATGTCCTCTGTACTATTTGGAAGAAAATTGTCCTGGTGAGAAAATGTCCGGGGGGGGGGATGTCCGGGAGGAAAATGTCCTACAACCGCCTGTGATTAAATGTTAAGGTAGTTCAACAACATACGGTTGTAGGCTTTCACAATAATGGAGTCATTTCATTGATTTTAATACACCTGATCGGGATCTTTTACTTTGAGCTAATAGGGACTAAAAAAATAAATTAGCAAAAAATTAAATTAGGTTCTTTGGTCTTCGGCTCACTTGCAGATTTCTTCTTCGGGTAGGTTGCACATTTGTCTTCGGCTCTTCGGACAACTTGTGGGTCATATCTTCGGTCTTCGGCCCGAATTCTTCGAGGCTGCCAACCTAAAACGCAGATATGTAACAAATGAATAAATTATTATTTACAAAAGGTAACTCTCAGTCGTTCGTTTCAAAAAACTAAAGGGAAAAACTATTCTTTGACTATAATAGAATTTAATGCTATGGTTCAAAAACGGTATTAATCGAATTTTTAAGTTTCGAATGAACGAATGAAGTCAGTAAAGAATTACAAATAAAAACGAAAACTGGAATAGGGGATGACAAATAATGGCTAGAAGCATAGTCTCCTGTAGATTCAGAACCTGAAAGTCTATATAATGCTACTCGTCCTCGAAGGGAACCCACGGCAACATGTGTTTCATCTTTAGTGCAAGAAATCCCACAGACTTTACCGCCTTTAAAGGGAATAATAAATAGGAATGGGTGAGTGTCTCTTAAAAATACGTACACAGTTCCGGATGTGTATCAAACAAAAAGAAATCTACTCGTCCCATCCACATCTGTCACCTGAAAAGCAAAGATGCAAATATCTCATTACATTACGATATAAATTACAACAATTTATTGGAGGACTGATATTATTTAAAAGCATTAGATAATTAGATTAGTATTATAAACAAACGTTTGAAAGTACAATCAGAATTACTTACGAGTTTACTTTTGGAACCAGGGGTTTTAAATTCTAAATTCTCTACTTCAATGGTTTGTATTTTTACGAGCAATGGCACTTGCATATTAAATTTTGGCTGGAAAGACATACTGCTACTTGCGTGTATTTTACCCCAATTTTATTATTATTACTACCGAATACTTACTAACCAGTACTTAACAACACAAGAGTGAATAAAATTTTTAATTTGCTGAATATGCTTCAACAACGGCAGACGTAGAACTTTGGTCTTTCTAGAGTATTGAGTACTGTTGAGAACGCTTACTTTAAAAAATAAAAACCCTGTCTAAAATCAATTAAGTATTGTATTTATTTTATTCACCCTGACCTACTACAAGTTTAGTGTTAATACTGGCACTGCAGGTTTGTTGTTATAACTGTTGCACTGTAATACTCCCATTTTCTTATCTACAATCTGGGATCTGCCTGCCTGATACACTGCCCTGATGAGCCATTAATATTTTGGATTTATTATAATTTTTAAAGTACTTAAGTAAGTGGACGTCGAATTTACATTGCTTTTTGTATCCAAAATCTTTGATGAGGCACAATGAGAATATCAGTGCAAGTTCTTAACCAATAAATTCCTACATCACTTTATTTTCTTGACAACTTAACCAAAATACTAAAAAGTATTTCGTGTAACAAGTAATCCTCATTCACTAATAATTCATTAACATACTAATTTTGTAATCATGACCACGGACAATAATGTAATGTGTGATATCTGCTATTCTGTGTATGGTAAAATATTGTAATTAAGTATTTAGCTGTTAACTATGTAAGTAAATAAACTATGCACTTCAGGAGATTTAAATCGAATTAGAAACATAATATAATTATGAGTATGAGGATGGCGTATGCTGAGACATCCTACTGCAACAACTGCAACTCTTTCAATTTAAAAAGTCCAGCAGCATTCAAATCGCATGCGCAGAAGTGGGTTAGGTGGGTTAGGTGGGTTAATTCAAAAGTCTGCTAGGATTCTACACGATGCCCCGTACTCTGCCATCTATTTATGAGGTACCTACTCAAGGGACTCAAGACATAAAATGAAATACGAGAAAAGCACGACTTTGCCGTTGGCGCTCCGCTATTATTAACATCCCAATTGAGGAACTCTATACTTTTACATGTTACGCACATACTAAAAGCTTCAGTGGGAAAATTTGAACCTTCGTTTTATTCAATCTGATCATTTCATCCTCTCGTCAATCGCCTTTTGATACATTCGGAATAATTATTCTTAATTAATTGCCGTTTCGTTAATTCATAATTGTAATAAGGAATTAACCGATTTCATCAATTACTAATTAATTTAAAATACACAAAAACTTATTACTCAGTTAGAAGCTTCGGATCTCATCTGTCTGGCAGGATGGCCGGGAATTTTACTCAGGAAACTGTGGAGGAGGATGCTTCCGATTTAATTTTCCCTAAGGGTAAGTATTTCAAGATTTTATAAGAATTACGTTTTAAATAGATATCGAAATTTTAAGTGTCAAGGGTTTGTGTGTTTGATGAGAGAGAATAGGAATTGGTGATTTCGTACAAATCTTTTGTCTCAAGTCTTTTGTGTCTTATGCAGCCAGTCAAAAGTTCACATACACACTTCCAACGTAAAGCTTTTCACCTTTATTTTGTCATGTGTATTCCATTGTCAATGATCAATCATTGATCATCAATAGGTAGTTTGGTTTCCTATTTGTTAATATAAAATAGTTTCCTACCTAATAGTTTAATAGTAAGGCATTTTCAATTTTTTGTCTCTTGTCACGGTACTTCATGCACCCATATAATATTCCATAGGCCATAGGCTGTAGGCATACGACAAGCTCGTTTTTAGTAAATGCTGATGGGCTACATTGCACATTATTACATTATGATTTCAGAAGTTTCATGCAGGACAGCTACGTACTAGCTAAGTACTAGTATGTGTTTTAATTTGAGTTGCATTTGTTTCGAATAACAGCCAACAACTAAATTAGTAGTGTTAAATGTGTCTCGCCGGTGAAGGTTTGAGGTTTGCTTAAATTTCATGCCCCGTTATAACGCGGCCAACAGTTGATAGGTGAAGATGGAAGATCTCTTGTTGTATTTTGTATGTAATTATTGATTCAGATCCTGCTAATTGTTGTAAACTGTGCTGTAAGCAGGTTGGTGGTGTTTGCGGTCGGTTACGTAATTTAAATGTAAATAGTATTTAGTTTAGAGGATCATTGAATTTCCCACCGTCTTTTATGCACCATATTCAAGACATTACGAGAGGCACACTTAATTCATTCATAATTAGGGATTAACGTGTCATATTTAGTACTGTCTGTACAATGATGGTTGCGTATGTACACTCATGCATCGTATTTAATTATTTGTATTTGTTGACTGCGTAGAATGTCACACCTAGTAAGCAGTGCTCCGTATATGCAGTGGTAGCTTGTACTAAAATGCAAAAGAACCCATTTTATATGCACAGTCAAGTAATAGTATGAAGTGTAACAATTATTGGTGTTTCAAAATTCTTAACAACGCTCCTAAATTTTGTTATCAGTACATTATGTAAGATGCAGCGTGACCAAGGGATGTGCACATTTTGTTATTATAAAGTTTAATTTAAAACATTCAGTGTTCTGCGAGATGGAGGATGCTTATGGAATTCAGAATTCAGTGACAAGTTGAAAGTGATAAAAATATTGAGTTAACATTTTAAAAAAATCATCATTCGTCATTATCAAAACATTAATAACAAAAGAAGACGAAAAAAAATTTGAATTGATTTATATCATTACTCGTAGATGAAAAATCCACTTCCACGGAGTATTCAATGAAGACAGTTAAAATCTTTGAGAAATTTCCACCGCTAGCTGCAAATCCTCAATTAAAATATGGAATCAATTACCTAGTATCTGTGAGTGGAGATCACTGGTTCATATACAATGCAGCTGAGAAGACCATCACAACGGGGAGTATGGAGGAGATTTACAGCACCGGTCCTGGCCAGTCGGATCTATCCAACACCAACACGAATCATCTATCTGATTCTTTTGAAGAGTGGCATTTAAAATCCGTGATACCCTTTGAAGTGAGCAATCTCATTGCTCATCCCAATCATCTTGGTCTCTGTCTTTTGTGGGGAAAACATGGGGTTGCCGTCGTGAATATACCTATGAATACGACTCCAAGCAGTAATGCTAATTTCAGCTTCGACGGAAAATTGAACTCTCCACGTAATAATAGCGATACAGCAGCAGTGCTCAAGTGTGAATTAGTTGGAGCTGAACTTTACATGGAGACAGTCAAGTTGAAGACCCTTCAAGTCAAGTGGTTTCCTGGTCCTGGACACAAACTGATTGTAGTTCTCCACAGTGACTTCCATATTCGTCTATATGACACGACGAACCCCTCAAACTCCATAGGAGAAGTGTCACTCGGCTCACCAATTAGGAAAGACCCCCAGCAGAATCAGCACCACTACCACCGGGATCGTGATCCGGAGTCAGATGACTATTATGTATCTTCAGAAGATGTGGAGTCTCCGATCGATTTCGACTTTGGACCTCACCTTCCCAAGTCAAATTTGTGGACACTATTTATTTTGCGGGAGTCCGGGGTTCTGTATTACATTCTCATGAGAACCATTGACAACATCCGAAGATGCTACACAGAATTACACGGTCCACTCCGAGTTCATGGAGAGCTGGATGATAAGCTCTGCTTTATGAAAACGAGCAAGTCTACAAGCATCGTGGTTACCAAGAATTTCCCCATTTTCATTGTCACGGGTGATTTGTCCAATACACTCCAGCACTACCTCCTCCTTCCGGATGATATGGAGGCGGATGAGTGTATCCTAGAGGAAAAAGTGCTGTCCGGTGAGCTGAAGCTATACTCCCGCGAGAAAATTATTCTAGAGACAATGTGTGAGTCAGATCCAAATTATCTCGTCCTCATTCCAGATCCTCATGTGGACCACCGCTATGTTTGTGTTACCGAGACAGGAGTTTATTTAATTGTTATGGAGTATATCCCGGAAGTACGGCTTTTCGTTAAAAATGATGGAGCTTCGAATAATACCTTGAAAACTTCCTCCTCCACTGTTCGCTTCCTTATCTGTTGGAAGGTGAATGATAAGTCACAGCCGGACCGCTGTCTCACTGGTCTCAGCTTCTGTGACATTACCGAACAAAAATTATTAATTGTTCTTGGGGATCTCCGAGCTGTCACTTTCGATGTGAGCTATGTTTCTCCTGCCTCATACTCAACAAAACTACCGAATCAACAGCAAGCAATATCAAAATCCACATCCAGCTCTTCCCCAAGTTCCGGACTAGGCGGCGGCTTTGGCGGCGTGTCTGATTTTGAAGATATTTTGAAATCTGTTAAAAATATATTAAAGAAATCCACGACACAACCTCTAATGTGTTCAAATCAAGCAATTGAAGGGGAAGATTTAGAGAAATTTACGATTGAATCGTTGGACCTCCTCCTCAGAGAATATGTAGAGCGCCAGGAGGAAGCCATGACTTATATCCAGTGTACAATTAATACACTCAATGTCAAGACTGAGACTGTTAAAGAGAATTTGGAGGAGCTTATGCAAAATCGGATTGACTTAAGAATTGCAGCTGAGGGCATTGCGGAATTGTATGATGAGTGTGCTAATAAAAATGATACATTTCGACGTCGTCTTGAAGTATGTCTTCATCGTCAACAACTCGCCTTACCTGCAATGACGGATCAAGAGAAGCAGTGGCGGAAGAAATTGGAGGATATTCACAAGGATACGTACATTTTCAAAACTTGGATCGACTCACTTCGAGCTCGTGTCAAGGAAGATAAGGAGAGAGATGTTATTGAGAGACAATCCGTCCCTATTTCACTTGCTCCTTACCAAATCTTGGATTTTAAGAAGGAAGTGACTGTTCAACATAAGACAATTCTGGATTTAACACGAGAAATTAAGGATTTAAAACATGCTCTTGGAGTGGTCTAACAACTGCCAATTAAAACTGAAAATTTAAATTTTGTGAATTAACCCGTTTAGTTGTCATTGCATTTTCTTGGTGTAGTTTTGATTTTGAGGTACCATTTAGAAGCGATCCATCCAATTCTCCAATTCTTGGCTTATTTTCGAAGTCAAAGGTATAATTACTATAAACCACAGTCTATAATTTGAAAGTTTCCAACATCTGTAATTATTTTATATATACAAGTCCTTTCTGTTTGCCAGTTTCAGTTACTATTTAAAGGATTATTTTTAGTATAATGCTATTTAATGATTATCCACAGCCACTCTTGTGATTTGGGAATTGATTTATGAATGTAAATACTGCAGCTTCCAAGTCTTCCAATTCATCCTAGAATTTTCAAACTATGGTGGTTAAAGTAATCTTGTGTATGTGGGATTACCAGTACCCCATGAAGTGTAGTTTTTGTTTGTATAAATACTGGATGAATCTGGTTTTTTGTTTGTTTTCAAACTAATAATTAAAATCACTGAAAACATTTCAGCTGTAATTTCATATTATGTACTATCTAAATTATATTTAAGTTTATACGTACATGCTAAAATGTGTAAATAAAATTTAAAAATTAATTTTAATTTTGAAAGCCAAAATCCATATAATTAAGTAACTAGGCGGATTCCAAATTAAATGAGTTTAGTGCATACCCTTGGTCCCTTCATAAACCTCTATACTGCATATTATTTGCTGTTAGATTATAAAGTTTCCGTTATTCTTAGTAAGTCATGAACTCATATTTTTACAAATATGTAGCACAGTATTTAGTAAAATAATGTAGGTACTTACCCCTATTCCCGACTATATCTATGTGCCTACTACATACGCACGCAAAATTAATTAATTTCAAAATGCTTGCTTAAATGTGGTATTAAAGTATTGCCTTGTGGTCGGTATAATTCTATAGGATCCGCTCTGGGGGGAAAGTACGCGGTCATATCGTATATAGATCTGCACTTCTGTAGACTACCTATTATATATAAGTATTTAAACATTTAAACGAACAAATTAATAATCTTTAGATTTTAATCTTTCCAGTTGGTTTTAGCTTATTAAGTTGTCATTCACTCACTAAAGCAGCGTAGGTTGTAAGTAGGCAGCAGGCGCGAAATGCAGAGCTTCAACGACTGTCAACGTCAACCTCAAACCGCACTGCGAGCATTGAATCCGATTATACTCACGATCCATAGGGGTTAAAAGAAATTAAATGATGGTACCCTACCCTACCTACCTACCTAAAAAGTGTGATCAATAATAAAAATTTTCTTTTCGAATTTCGCATCCAGTTTTTGACAAACCTTGAAGCCGCAGGAATCACGGAAGGTGACGGTGACTGACGGTTGGCAATCTCAAGTAGAATCGCTATCCTTTTTTGTTATTAGCACAAAAATTTACACTACAAGAGCTATATGAGTAGTCAGTTAAGCCCACAATCTAGTTAATATTAGTGTGGGATTTTAAATTGGTATTTTCCAATTTTCGCATTGCTTCTTACTTCTTAAAATGACACGTCGCAGGGAGCTTAATAGGCTCACTCAACTTTTCTTTTTTTTTCATTTTAACTCAAACTCAGCTCTTCTGCCTTCTCTACTGTACTTTTAATGTATCTTTTGACAGCGAGAAAGAAATATGCAGTAAATAGGTCATAAGCTCATACGGGAATTACAATGGCAATGATAGACATCAAGAAGATATTATTAAGCATAAATAAAATCTAAATCCTCACCAAACTTAAGTTACGTCGGCAGGACCGACAGTCTACAGATACTTACTGCTGTGAATTAATTCACAATTTTGAATAATCAAATTCGATCAAGTTAAAATATCAATCTTACTACTGTATAGTGTGTACACTACTTCAGTGTTTTTAGCGGTCACATTTTCCCAAATTCGTATTAGTATTCCCGTCAAAAAAATTCACCACAGTTCAGTTCAGATGAGACTTATCGTTTTCTCGGCATGACATTCTGTGTAAATCTCAAATCTTTCTGAATCAGGCTCAGGCTCACACATTATGCTCCCATGTACAGTCAAATTCCAAATAACCAATTAAAAGTCAATTTCAAAAGTTTTAATTGAGTTATGAACACTTTTGGCTTCGACTTTGAGCTTTAACTCTTCTGCTAGTAGTGTGGATGGCTGGTTCTGGTTGGTATTTTTAGTGTAAGTTTTCTGTCTTTCCTACTGTCGTCACCGCTTTTGCCTTGTCTTGTACTTGTACGTACTGTCATGCCTAGTGCCTTTAATCTTAATCATGCTATCAAATTATTAAGGGTAGCTCATATATGACGCCGACGACATCATCGTCTCGGGAGTTAGTCAGAGATTTGTGTTCAGTAAGGTGTAGGCAATGAGATTTGACTTTCAAGGGAAAATGTTCCGCAAGTCTACATCCCCCAACAAATCAGCAGCATCTGGGAAAATCAGAGCAAATTCAGTTTTCGTAGAATGCATATGGCAGAAAATTCGATTTTTTAAATAAATACTTTGGAGCTTTGGGGGCTTCGTAACTTCGTAGAGTCATCTTGTAGAAATTTTATTATATTAATACCTATGTATACCATATGGAAAAGCTTAAGGTGTGCGTATTTACCTATGACATGTATCTGGTCTACTATATCTTGTTATAGCTTCTTACCGCTACAGCGGCTGTTGTGTTTTATTAAAGGGGGTAAAGATTTAATGCTACATTGGAATTGTGTATGTGAAGATAATATAATTTACTATGCACATATTGTCATAGAATCAAAACGAATGGGAATTTATTATTGTCTTATGAATGCTTACGATTATGATTACGCACTTGTATATAGGTATATGCATAGAATGAGAATCAAACACGATATAAAATATGGTTATATACTGGCGATATTACTTAAAATTAATGCCACGTTATATGTATAAGGATATCTGACTATTATATGTACGTTTTCGTAGAATTCGAGAATGCTGAAGCACTATTGATCTCTGAAGTGGGCTTACTCCTGGAACATCGAAGTACTCAGAATGAAAACTGTGAGGATGAACAGACTTTGTCGGATGTCTTCTACAAAACCCGGGAGTATTGTCGACGATTTAGTAAACTCAAGAGTAATGATGCTATCACTCGTGTCAGAGGGTAAGAGTTTTTTTACTCCAACTCTAAAGCTACATTTTATTTCGACATAAAATTATATATATATGATATATAATTAATTACTGGGCATGCTTCTGTTCTTATGATTGGGTGCGGTGGTGGTGGTACACTTATTAAAGTGCAGAACTCCAATTTAAAATGTAATGTGGAATTTAGATTAATTAAATCGTTGCAATTTTATAAAGGGATAATTAATGCTGATAAAATTATGTGATTTGAAATAGTTTATAATTATAGTTTTTTAATAATGAGTTTTATATATGAATCGTCTACTGAGGCGAGGAAGTCTTTCAGAAGGCCCTTACAGGCTTTGATGTGTATTATTTTAATTATTTTAGAAAGTGTTATGTATAAAATTAAAACATCGTTAGCCAATTATAAGTACTCATCATCTATCTACCTAAGTAGGTACTTGTTAATGACGATGAGATGGGGGAAGGTTTCGAATTGTTTTTGTGTAGTCATTAAAAGCAAAAGCAAGCTGCTGTGCTGTGTAATTAGTTAGACATGAATAGTTTGAATATTTTGAATTTTTGAGTAAACTTTCCGCTGTGAGTGCACAAATAAAAACGAAAAGAAACTTAACTTTATAAATATGTAAAGTTAGTAGAGTGTAGCAAAGTAGGTAGATATGGAATGTCGGAGAACTGGAGCAGAAGTTTCAAATAGTGGTATTTGATTTGTAAAGTAAGCATGAATACCATTTAGCATACTTTGAAATGTATTATATATACACAATGTATGCGAAAAGGCGCAAATAGACTTAAAATAAACGCTATTTATTTTGAGCGACTTTCACAGTTCAAAGAATAAAAACAAGCCATTAATTTACCGCTAAATAGAAATACACGTACGGATATTATCAGTAATAATGTAGTCTTCGAGAATCAGTTTCTACAATAGGTTATAGCTATTAAACGTTTGCATCGTAAATAGAATGTTTCCAAATAGTAGTGCAAAAAAAGTATTTTCCACTTTCAGAAAAGTCTAAATTGTTGATTTTTGCATTTTTAGAAAAGTCGAAAAACATGCTTTATGTACTGTGTGTTATGCGCAAAAAAGCGTTGATAATGGATTTTGCATTTGCAAAAATGTGTAAATATCTAATATTTATTTTGTGCTTTCAATAATCTGCTCGTATAGGGAATTTTGCTCTTTAAATAAAAATCTGTTTTATTTGCCGAAGTCGCAAAAGGCACTTATTTAAAATGTACTCACAATTTTCCAATAGTAATGTATACATTCAAGTTACTTAATTTTTTGTTTAAACAGAAAATGTTTTATCTGCATAGGTATATAACACTTTCGACTTCCAGAATGCCCAGGTTTTAATTTAACAAACCCAGAAAGGAGTTGCTTGTTTTCACTCTTCAACAATGGCGTCTCTCGTTGCCCTGCCATTTCCGAGTATTTTACTTTAGCTTTTTTTTAAAAAAAAAAGAAAAAGGAAACATGTCTGAATTGTGTCTGACGATTGTAATCGGATTTATTTCTTACCGTCGGTAACGGTAATAGCATCAGGCGAGGACGAGGACCAAGCTTGGTTTTAGTAGAACAGCGACAGCGAATTCGAATTTTCTTAAGCTCCTTACCTCCGAAGCTTAATGATGAAAATGCCGGTACCGATGATGACGTTGTTGCCCGTGCTGGTCCCGGTTTGAGCTCGAGTCTATTTCACATTTGACATCCTCCATTCTTCATTCCATATTCTTCACTCTTGAGCCATTTTGGTTAGTATTATAATGCTCGTGTGGCTCTCATTGGTTTTTGACAGTGCAGTACCCTGCTTAAGTATGAGACGTACCTAATAGGTTTGGTATTTGTCCCTGTTGCTGTCAATACGGTTGCTGTCCTTCAGTAGTCGGATCCGGAAAGCTCCTTCGTATATAGGCAGTATACTTTGTTTCATTCATATAGATATATACATATGTATATACATCTAGAAATATCTCATTTTGTCAGAGTGGAAAAAGATAAATTCTGTCGAAATTCGAAAAGAACAAGTATATAATATGAACTCATAGATTATTATTTAAGCCAGTTTTTCGTTTTCATAATACGATTATACTAGAAAAGGCCACTGTCTACGGCAGGACGTACTATATACATCAACAATAGAAAATATTATTTTCTTCAAAAACTTTATTATAAATATTAAAATCATGTCTCAAACTTCTTGCTTTGTCTGTATAGGTCTTGCCTTAGAGATACTTTTAACAATCGCATTTTCGTTTGCTGTCTCATTTTGACTGTTTTTGTTTGTAATAGGCGATAGACCTATAAATTATGATAAGGATTTGATTTAAGTTAATTTTTAAAGTTTCAAATGTTTTATCGTTTCGTGATGGCGTTTCTTTTAACACAGAATCATTGTATGGGCGTTACGTACGTCAGCCCTTTGTGATTTCGACTTATATTTTATAGATTCGGATAAGTAACTACGAATATTGCCTTATATGGTATGTAACTTAAAAAGCTTGTATTAGGATTTTGATGTGGATATTTTTACTTGGTGGTTCAGTAAATTATAAGTAGGTACCTACATGTGTTATGAGATTTCATCGTTGTCTTTCTTTAGTCTTTAGTTTATTTTGGCTGCCGCATACTTATTGTTAGTGGATATTTGGAACATAGTAATATATATGTATACATATTTGCAGGTAAAAATATATGTTTAAAGGTTTCATATAGGAAATTCGAAGCAGTATTTTTGACAACATCAAACTGTTTTGATTCAATGCTTTTGAAATGTTCAAACACTTCCCAAAATGATGGTTTGAATTTATTCGATAATGCTATGTAGGTACCACATAATATATGTATATATTTATCAAAATTTTATATATTAAGCTATTTGTGAAAGGGCAATATAAAATGGATATTGTGTTTTCAAACAAACAGAAATTATTCGAATTTACAATCTTCGAAAACGTAAATTATCTACTAATTTCATGTTTTCAAAATGGACTAAATATTTCAGCTACATGTTTTTGAAAAGAACAAAATATTTTAATTTCATGTTTTAAAAAAGTGAAAAACACTTGAATTACATGTTTTAAAAAAGTGAAAAATATTTTAATTTCATGCGTTCAAAATTCACAGTATATTCACATTTCATGTTTTTAAAAAGTGCAAAATCTTCGTGTGCAGCAAGAATCAGAAGATACAAGACTTAAAACTACATTTGTCATTGTAATCGTAATCGTAGTTGCTTGATTTAATTTGTGGCTTCTTTTGCTCCTTTCTTTTCAGAATGCTAATGGAGAAAAAGCTGCATAAATTTGAATTGGTCTCACTTGCCAATCTGTGTCCGGAAACAGCTGAAGAAGCTAAAGCTCTCATTCCTAGGTAATTTGTACATATAACATTTCCTGTAATTTATTACTTTATTATTCCTGTATTTTTAATTCAAAATTAGTAGGTAGGTACGCCAAAAGTATAACACAAAACTTACTGTGTTAGTAATACTAAAGTTATAACTTTTCTGTATTCTTAAGACAAATGCGCATTTATTACTATTTACCTACTTAATTACCTATATTAAAGCAATAGCCATCTTTCTCGATGTCAAAAGTCGAGATACCTGGGCAGGGCTGTCCAAAGAGTTTCATATCCATGCAATCAAATGGACTCGGGCAGGGTTTGGACAGCCCTAACCAGCTATCTCGACTTTTGACATGGAGAATAGGTACCTACTGTGGCTTGACGTGATTTTTACTGCTCCATTTTTGTAGATTTTTGCTTTGTAGCTTGATTTTAAACGTTTGACTTATCTGTATTTGCAGTTTGGAGGGACGTTTTGAGGACGAAGAATTAAAGTTGATCCTAGATGACATTCAAACTACCATCAGTTTTCAGTGCTAAAATGTCCCAAGAGTTTCATCATCATCGTCACTGCTGTCATCGATATCTATGTCAGATCTTAAGTTTTCATTTGGGCGAAGGATTAATTTGTATATCGTGTAATCGTGTACCATGTAAATGTAATTATATAAATACTGAAGACGAGGCAACAAAAAATATAAAATGTGAATTGAGACGGACGGACGGCAGACTGACTGACGGACTGACGAACTCAAAAACGAAAATTATTACTGTACGCGTAGCTACAAAAACATTTTATGATGTCTATGAACTATATACCTATACTTTTTTTATTGCGTACATTTTAAGCTTTCATTATAAAATTAGAAATAATTATAAGAAATTCAACTTGAATAAAAAAAAAATAACTAAAAAGTAAATCAAAAACAAAAACTCTGATTTTGTTTTGGGTCTGTCTGTAGGTTTGACTGTAGAGTGAAATTTAATTTAGCAATGAGGGAAAGAGAGAGAACCATGGATAAACGCTTCGTTGATTTCAGACGCTCCTGGTCTCGCGTATTTTAAATATCGTCATTGAAGAATAAAAACAAGCCAAGTAGCCATAAGTTAATTCTTGGTAGAATCAAAGCAGGTTTATTACCTCATTTTCAGACTTCTATTTGACAAGGGGCTTTGCGGGTAGGACTGTTTTCTAAAATTGTGATGCACAATTTTTGCTATTTCAAAAATGTAAATTACATATTTTTGAGATTTAAAAAACTGTCTCTGTTTACACTGCTTCATTTCTACCCTGATTTAATTTCAACTTTCAACAAAAAACAGGGCACCATTCTTATTCTTCCACCACGCCGTATAAGGCACATACGAATTAAGTGCATACAAAAGAACTTTTATTTTTATCGCGTTTAAGTGTATAACTTCTTACTTTTATATCCAGTAGTTTTGATTTCGGCTTTTGTCCATTGTTTGTTATACACGGAATACAGACGGGGTGTTTATACACCGTTGTGTGTGTACCTGTACAGTCTGGATACTATACCCGTATCTTTATACCTAGGTACATACCTAATTACATATGCGTGTAGCTAAATTGAAATTTCCTCTCGCTTCACTTGCTGTAAATTCGTAAATTCCGTGTATTTTTTTATTTGATCAACTTAAAGTGAAAGTATAGAAAGGAGAAAGAAAATCCGGAATTAATTCTCGTTAAAAAAAGTTTTGTAAACTTTTTCTTCCACAAGCACCAACAATGTAAGCTAAAACGGATTGGAAAGGTAAAAGAAAAAAATCCAACTTTGCTCTATCTTTTTTTTTTGTTTTTTATACTTTTGTGAGCGCTCACTTCGTTGTTCGTTTGGTTGCTTCCTTTTTTTTTGTAAAAATAAACAAACTTTGTCATCAATAATAAAATAAAGACGTCTTTCGCTTTCTGTGTATTTAATAGTTTTAGTATTTTTTCCCAAGTTGCAAGTCTTTGTGTCTCTGTGTGTGCTTTGCTGAGGGCTGTGTGGCGTATGCTAATATGTATGTTCTTCATTCAGACCATATCTACACAATAATATACCGTAGTTTCTCTAATTGTACTCCCCTCTTACTATTCAAACTCGAGGTTCTTATCCCCGCGTACAATTAGAGGCCCCGCTACCGGCGGCTCTCTATTACTTCATGGGTCTCTTAGAACCCCAGGGGTCTCGAGCAAAGTTTGATATAGCTCTCTACCTCTTATGAAGCTATTTAAAGCTTTACGGTATATATAGCCAGATTTTTCCACGATTTTTCAATTAGGCATTTACACATATCTACCTTTTTAGACTTGTGTGAGTATAGTTTCTTGTAGTAGTCTGCAAATCGGCCAGCCGGATTTCAAATTTGGGAAAATAATTTTAAAAAAAAGGGAAAATGTCTTTACAGTTACAAAAGCTGATACTGATTAAAATAGTTAAACAGCGTAGTCTAAAAATACTCATCACTCACTACATAGTCAGTCAGTATACATAATAAAAACTTTTTATGTCTTATTTAGATTTTAATTTTGTATTTAAAGCCAAATTAAATTATTAAAATACTAACTATAAGCGTTAGTAAAATTATTACTAATTGATTCACTAATAAGTTAAATATCGTCGGTGAAGAAGCAAAGCCGCATCTTTCCAATATTCTCTAAAAGCAAAACCGCATCTTTGGAGCGGCTAACTACGGAAACGGAAACGGAAAAACGGCTCAATTTATCAATTTACAACCTTTTACTATTTCAGGTAGTCATTGGAATAGCGGGGGAATTTAAATTTACAGGAAGCGGAATTTTATTCAGTTTCAGTTCGGTTTCAAAACTGTCAGATTCAAAACCAAATTAGAATTCAAAAAGGCAAGCGCAATGTCAGCATAATAATCATCATCCAACTAATAAAACAAAATAGTAAAATAGAACTGACCATATAGTTTCAGGCTAACTTAAAATCATATAATCTTTATAACTAAATAAGTAGAATTAAAATTTGAATAATCTAACTGATTTTCACAATTAAATCTGACTAATACAGATATCACATAATCACATTAATTAATACTGCGACCAATCCTAATAGACTAGAACTAGATCCCTATGTTGTCACGATCAATTCGATTAAATCCCAAACTAATCACATTAATCATATGTACAAATCAGAGAGCCACTATGATATGTGTATGTATAGGTAAACCAAATGTGTGCAGTTTTTAAGTTCTTACGTCTCATGCAAGTACATATTTGTGCACACGTTCACGTCTTTCAGACAAATGTTTATATTGTATGTATGTATTCTGATTTTCTGATACTGATACTGGTATAACGAGCATAATATTTTATATAGATATTTCCACTTTTTCCTTGTTACATAAGTGTATTTCCCATAATTGGTGTTCCAGTAGTTTGTCGCCGAGTTAGAAACTAAATGGTAAACAAGAGTAGAAGAGAATAAAGTAAAAACAAAACAAATTACTCTGAGTGCAAACCAGGTTTTCGGATCGGAATTCGGACTCAGGTAAATTATTGATTCGGATTATCTGAACACGGAACAGCGCTGCAGTGTACAGCGTACATCTGACTAAAAGAGAGAGTCAAGTCTAAAGTTTGTGTGTGGGAGCACTTTTGTATTTATTTTGAGCCCCTCCAAACTCCATAGTATAACACTCACAGTAGAACTGACTCCCTTTCTTGTTTTCTTTTGTAATTGCCTAATTAAATACAGATTTGTTGGGCTCAATGTGATTTAGTTACTTTGATTGGATTCTACTTGATCATTTTCACTTCTATTTTGTAGAAAACTCCACAACAATAGAATTCCATAATAATAGCGCTCCTTATTCGGATTCGGATTCCAGGTAGTACAATTCTGTAATTTCCAATGGGCGACCTAACTTATAGTTTATAACACGTATACTTTTTTTCCTGCTACTTTTTGCGTTGTGACTATAATGAAACTTTAAAATAAAGTTTAATTACAAGAAACAAAGGTGATTAGAGAGAAAATCATTAAAATTAAACAGAAACTTCGTGTGGGCCGGTAAGCTGAAAGAAAGTACCAACAATGTATTAGCATTATTTGACTTAAAATTAGCCATTAGCAATAATTGCAATTATTGTAGTTATCCAGGTAAAAGGTGTTTATAAAATAAAACCAGCAGTCAAAAATGTCTATACTGATGATGAAACTTGTTCAAAAATTGTTAGTAGTAGCGCTATAGAACATCTTTTTTTGTAAATATTTCGAAAACTGTAAAAGTAGAATATCAACAACACGAAGAATTAAAGCGCAAAGGTTACTAAACTCCATCAGTATTAGATACTGAATAGATAGCTTACAGTCTAGACAATTATTATGTAAAGTCATTAGTTCCTATAGGCGTTTGTAGGCTGGAGC